>JBBMKA010000022.1:11927645-11948915 GCA_037833695.1 Sechiopsis laciniata
AAAATTCATAAACTTTCAATTATAGATACATAATTATTATTATTTACTTCAACCCTATTTTCAAAAAAAAAAAAAAATTATATCAACTACTCTTAACCCCAATCCCCAAACAAGTAGTTAATTACTCCACTACTATTAACTTCAATCCCCAAACGAGTAGTTAACCACTTCATACTACCATTAACCACCCCATTCTCTTCCACTCCACCTTTATGTCCAAAGCCCAAACACACCCATATAAAGTTTCATTTTGGGTGGGAAAACTCGAGAGAGTTTAGACATCATTTTTGTACCCTTGAGAGCTTGATGGTAGATTGGACATTTGAATGAAGATCATCTCAAGAATTGTGATAGTGGATATATGGTTCGTTTCCAAACCACTTTTCTCCATCCCTCTCTTTTATTTTAATTTTGTGATGACTCTGATTGACTTGTTTTATTTTTCAAAGTTTAGATAAAAATGAATACGATTTCAAAAAAAGAAAAAAGCAAAAAAAGAAATGAATGCGGAATAGATATTTAATTTTGTATGAGTATGAATGTCAAAACATTAATATTAAAAGTGAGGATATTATTTGAACAAAAGAGAGTGACGAGGCTACATGAGTAGTAGCTTAGAGGCATCAATTTACACCTAATGATCATAAAATCATGGGTATGAATCTCTTACCACCAATTGTCATAATCTCAAAAAAAAAAAAAAGAAAAAAAAAAACTAACAAAATAATTACAAATATAGTCAAATTTTAAAATATTTCCACACATAATCATTAATACGTTTCAATATTTTATTATTAATACTCATTAATACAATATTACATATTATTACAGTATTATTATTAATACCTATGACTGTGGGTATTAATAATTTTTTTTAATAACTATATTTATAATTATTTTCTAAATTTGACTAATGTTCTAAGTTTTCCAAAAAAATATTATGAAGTTAGGATATTGAGAGAACGAACCTTCAACGTGTAATAGATAAGCCCATTAATTATAGCCCATGACAAACAAGCCCATCTGTCACTCGACACCTCAACGAATTACACAAGAAGGGTATGTTTGCTTTTGGTAGAAAAGAGTGGAGTGGGAAAGGGGGAAAAAGTGGTTAATAATAGTTTAGAATAGTTAACTACTCGTTTGAGGATTAAAGTCAATAGTAGTGGAGTAATCAACTACTTATTTAGAGATTGAGGTTAGTACTCGTTGATAAAATTTTCTTTTTATTTTTTAAAAATGTGGTTGGAGTAAATAACAACAATTATGTGTCTATAATTAAAAGTTTATGAGTTTTAATTATTCACCTCAAATTTGTTAGTTGATCTTAAAAATCATTTTTATCTTTTTTAGTGTAATAATAATTAAAATTAAAAAATTCAAATTAATGACATTTTAGTTCATTGACACGCATATTAAAGAATAAAATTCATGTAAGTATCTTAAAAATCACATCAATTTATTGCATTCAAAATTTAACTTAGTTATTATTCTAGTCAGTATTTCGTTATCTCATTAACAATTCCATTATCTTAATAATTAAAATGGAGTATTATTGAAATGCGAAAGATAAAAATGCTTGATTCGAAGTTTAAGGATCAAAGTAAAACTCTACCCAAAAGGTAGGGAATAAAAAAAGTACATTTCCCTATATTTTTTTTTTCAATTGAGATTATTTTATCTGTGTAAGTTATGGGATTTGCACCTTCATTCATTCAACCCAATACAAGAGTATTTCAGCTCCACTTCTCTCTTCACAAGAATATTACGTTAGGGTCGGTTATTTATATCAATTGTGATTATAATTCAGTATTATTTTATATCAGTAGTTAAGTGTGTTTAGTTTAGACATAACTTTAGTAAAGTCATGTTAGATTTAACAATAAAAAAACTATAGGCTTGTATTAAGGGATGACAAACCTATTCAAATTTTCATATTGATATGAAATTGTCTATTTTAGACATAAATCTTCGTGACTTTATTTTAGGGTTCACCCAAAAGACCTCATACCAATGAAGATGTTTGTCCTCACTTATAAAGTCATGATCTACCATTTATTTAACCAATGTGAGATTACCACTTTGTCTCTCTTATTAGCTAGAAAGTCATTTTATGATGTATACTTGCTACAACACCTACCCCTCACCGAGGCAATCATTTTAGAAGCACTCATTGCTCGAATACTTGTTTTAGAAGCACTCTCACACTCGAGTACATAGATGATCAATCATGAGATCATTCAGAAGCACACCCTTCGGATACTTGAGGTTCATTTATGGCTAAGGAAGGAGCACAATTCTGATACCAATTTGATAAGGATGACAAACCATGATATTGTCCACTTTAGGCATGTAACGACTTAAAAAATCTAGCTAGACATTAAGGATAGTAATTACCACACATGCATTGAACACATCGACTCGAATAAATTAAATGAGGCGCAACTTTCGGAAAATAACTTGGTTTTGCATTAATTTCTAGTAAAAGATTGACAAGATTATTTTTAATACAAAAGAGAGTATGAATATATTAAATCGTGGAGTACATTTATAATTGTCCAAAGTGATCTAATGTGGAATAAAACGACTCAAGACCGTGTCCATGATCTCCTTAGCTTTGCTTAGTCAACCACTTCGACATGCTTCAATACCTGAAAAATGTTAATAATAAAGGGTGAGTATATCGAAATATACCCAGTACAGATCCCTAAAGGGTATTCACGTAAGAAGTCACACACAACTTGAAATATATAAAGACGTGCATAAATAATATCACTTAAATCCAACAAGCTCAAAATGACCTTAACCTCGAAGTTCCTTAAGTCCAATAGGTTCATCGACCTTAGCCTTATGCCAAAACCTTAACTTCACAAGTAAGAAACTAACAGGATTCCAACATCATTTTGATCGAAACAAGCTCAGCAGCACTCAAATAACTGATAATCACCACTACCACCACCACTGCAACTCAAACTCGTCCCAACTTACACAATGTTAATAATTAATCCAAACAAGACATTTAAGATATTGACCAAACATGATATGCACATACACGTCATAACTAAAATACCAAACATAACACGCCCATACATGTTAGACAAACGAAATAAAGGGTACTTATCTACCCTTGACCAAAATAGATTTATTTATCATCTGTCGGGACCAGCAAGTCTGCAAAAATAACAATATGAAAGTAGGGGATCAACAATCCACAAAATATATTACAAAGATCAGCAAACTCAAGTAATCGATATCACATGAAGCAACAAGTCCAATCAGGTTTGTGGCCCGGGTTTAGGCAGATGGTGATGCAGAATTTGTGGTTGTTCCATATGAGAGTTTGTTGTTTAGAGAGCACTGCTGTGTGCCAGCTGGCTTTGGGGCTAAGAGCTGAGTTGTTATTAAAGGCTCATAGTTTCTTGTTTGCTTCGTATCAGGAAGGTACCAAGATGTATTAGGAGTTGAAATAGTCATTTTGGTGGAGCAACATGAAGAGAGGTAGTTTAGTTATTGGTAAGTGCTTCACTTGTCAGCAAGTGAAGGTACCTAGACAGAAGTGAGTAGAATTTTTGTAGCCTTAAGTTTACAGCTATGGAAGTGGGAAAAGATGTTGATGGATTTTCACTTCAGGCTTGCAGAGCACCCTGAGAGGTTACACGATGGTTTGGGTGATGGTGGATCATTTGACCAAGAGCGCACACTTTGTTCTAGGGAGGATCACTTACACCGTGGAGAAATGGGCACAGTTGTTCCTTGACAAGATAGTAAAGTATCATGGGGTACCAGTTAAGATTGTTTCAGATAGAGATCCTAGGTTCACAGCTCGCTTTTGAAGAGCCCTCTAGAAGGGGTTGGGAATCGAGTGCAGTTTTAGTACAGCCTTCCATCCTCAGTCAAATGGTCAGACCAAGAGAGTAAATCAAATTCTATAGGATATGCTTCGTGCCAGAATGCTAGACTTTTCGGGTAGTTGGGATTAGTATCTGTACCTCATGAATTTTCTTGCAATAATAGTTGTTAGGAAACTATTCAGATGACTCCGTTTAAGGCATTGGATGGTATGTGTTGCTGGTCTCCAATTTGTGTAGACGAGGTTGGTGATAAAAAGTTGTTGGGTCTAGAGTTACTCCTGATTGACCAGTGAAGCAGTTTAGAAAATCAGAGCTCATATATTGACAACACAGAGTCGCTTGAAGAGTTATGACGATGTTCGGTGCAGAGAGTTAGAGTCGAAGTGATTCCTGAAGGTAGCCCTGTTAGAGGTACCTTAAGGTTCAGTAAAAAGGAGAAGTAAGATCCCTAGTTTGTTGGGCCCTTTGAGACCCTGAGATGATTGGGGAGGTGGCCTACAGTTTAGCCTTACCTATGCTAATGTCAATTGGGCATAACGTGTTCCATATTTCGATGTTGAGACTGTACATTGCGGACCCATCACATATAGTTGATTATGAGCCTTTTGCAGTTAGACCCTGATTTGTCCTTTGAGGAGCAGCCAGTACAGATCTTGGCCCAGGAGCGTAAGACCTTGCGTAACCGAGAGTTTAGTTTGGTTAAGGTGCTTTGGAGGAGCTAGCTAGTTGAGTAAGCAACTTAGGAGCGTGAGGTCGATATGCATTCTCGTTTTGCAGAGTGGTTTAATTCTTAAAACTTTCAAGGATGAAAGTTATAAAAGGAGGGAATGTTGTAACACCCCGTATTTTCAGTTAAACCCTCAAACTACAGTTATTCTTTTCCCTGGGGTTCGATTTAATTTCTAGTTAGTTGTGTCTTTAGGGGTATTTTTGTAATTTTACCCCTAAGGACCATTATGCAGTTGTTATTTATTGTTGGGTATTTTGGTGTTTTCAAGACTCTTGGGGAATTGTGGAAATAAGTTGGATGGAATTGAAAAAGAGAATAAAGTGAGAAAAAAAAAAGAATGAATAAATCTTTTGTAAGCCTTTAAGTTAAATTAAAATAAAAGAAGAAGCAAAGGAGCCTCATTTAAAAGAAATGAGAAAGCCGGAAAAATAGAAAATAGGGAAAAAAAAGAGATTCATTTAAGTTGTTTTTGAAATAATAAAAAAAAAGGAAAAAAAAATAATAAAGACCCTCTTTTTCCTTCTTATTTCTTCTTCTTCTCACAACCTTAGCCGCCAGCACCTCCACTGTCGCTCGCCTCCATCCGTCGTGCTGCCACTCGTCTCCGTCTACTGTGCTGCCGCCGCAACGCACCTTCCGCGTGCTTTACGACCATACGACGTCGTCCCCGCGTGCGCATCATGCGAGCTCGCACGCAGTAGCAGGAGTTTTTTTATAGCTGCCGAGCCCAGTCCTATGCTTGCACCGCCACCCTCCTTAGCCGTGTGGGCCTCGTCGCACACCTATTATGGCCAAGCAGCATGCCCAGCTGCGCTCGTTTCAGCCTGCACATCCCCTGTTTGCCAGCCGCCACGTGTTTCGCAGCAACATCGCCTTGTCTGTGTTGTTTCCGACTTGTTCGGGTAGTGGGTAAGTTATTTTAAGAGCTTTATTGAGATTTTTGTGTTGGATTGTCTAGTATTGGGTAGTTGTGTTTAATGGGTAAAATATGTTTAGGTTGTGGCGATTGTTGGTCTTCGACTGGTGTGTTTTGTTGTTCATGACCAGCTTCGTATCTCACCAGATTGGGACAGCCGTGGTTATTTCTAGTTTTGGGTAAGTTTTCAAAGTAAAAAATCATTGGTTTAAAGGTTCGATATTATTGTTAAGCTTGGATTTAAGTGGTTGTTTTGGATGTTAATTGTTAGGTTGAAACTTGCTTGTGGATTGGTATATTGTATGAAGCTCAAGGAGCATTTTCTTGGTTGTTCTGTATTGTCGAAATAGGTAAGGATTCTCTACCCGGGTTGTGTGAACCCTGCACAGGGCAAAACTAATTGTGTTGTTTTATGTATTATTGTTGGATATGGATGTTGCCTGATATTGGATTGTTGGTTCTGAATTGTTGTTGATATGAGTGTAGTACGTATCTCTGTTTCTGGTTGTTCTACAAGTTGTGCTTCGGGATTATGGGATCCTGGATTGCCACCTTTGTTATATACATGTCTTGTCTAGTTACTTGCTTGTTATGTGTTCTCTGTGCTTCGGGATTATGGGGTCCCAAGGTACTATTTTTTCTATGTTAATTTATAAATCATGTTTCTTGTAAGCACGCCAGGATTATGGGGTCCTGGTGTGTTAGTTCCTCTAATGCATGTTCTATCGTTCCTTGTTTGGTATGCTCATTATGATGATATGTTTGGTTAATAGCTAGTCATGATCTTGTGTGTTAGTGTCCTACCAAGATGCCAGTTGAGTTGTTAAGAATGTTCGGTGATCTGTTAGGTCTAAGTTGATAAGCATCTGTAATAGAATTCTTAGTTTTCATCATCTAGAGGCTGTAGAGACACGAAATACCGTTGTCTCACTGGGTCGGTGTCGTTGAGGATTTTAATCCCGCGCCCGATAGCTGGGGATGTGTTATAACATGTTGCCTGACGATGCCTAGTTTGTAGGCCTAAAGGTGCGCCCTGATCATAGTGTATGCTTGCTATGAGAGAGTTTTTGCTTGGGACGATAGATGTGAACAAGCTGACTCGGACCGCTAGTGAGGGCCTCAAGGACTGTGACTTAGTGGACACCTTTCTTTGAATTGTTAGGCATGTCGACCTAGACCAGGTTAGTTTGTGTAGGCCTACACCTGACTGGTTTACAGCACCATGCAGTGTATGTGTACATGTGCTAAGTGTCAGGTAGATGGCTCACTTGGACCGGTGTCTTCAGTACACCAGTAGTGATTGAGTTGTTTGAGCTAGAGAGTCATGCAACGAACTTCATGACCTGTCGTATTCTTATGTTTAGGTGGTGTCTCAAGGGCCTCACAAAAGAGTTGTGTAACATACTTCATAACCAGTTTTATTATTAAAGTTAGGTGAGTGTCTTGAGGGCCTCACAAGTGAGTCATGCAACGAATCTCATGACCAAGTAAAAAGTTAAGATGAGCTCAGACCGAGTTGATCGGTTGAGAAAGACATGTAACAAAATTCATGGTAAGTTAGTAAGCTATGTTGAGACAAGAGTAGATATGTATAGCTAGCATTTTGAGTTCTACTTTGTGCATTGTACCTTTATTGGGGAGTTTTTACTGAGTATTCTTCTTTCCACAGGTAATCAGAGACATCATCGAGACGGTTAGCTAGTAGATGTTGAAGAGATCATGGGTGGAGCTTGTTGCATTAGTCTGAGTAGTTGATAGGATAAAATTTCCTTTCATTAATCTGTTTGGCATGTTAAGATAGAGCTTCTGTTATTTCTGTTAACTATTATTAAACGGTTAGGCATGGATGCCTCTTTGCATAATTTCATTTATTTATTTAAATTGTCTTGTTTTGGAAACACCTTGGCCAAAAACTAGTTATTTATTTATTTCGAAATAAATTCAACAAGAGCAGTTATTTAAAGTTTGAAATTCGAATTTGCATTGGTTTATAACTGTTTTGAGTTAGCATGACGTGAGAAACTTAGTTTAAAATTATGAGTTCTTACATTTAACATCCCTCGAGACCGACAGTCCGCAAAAGACAAGAATAAGGGTATTTATCATCTCTCGGGATCAACAAGTTTGTAAAAACAATAATAGGGGTCTGGATCATCCCCCAGGACCAGCAAGTCTGCAAATAAACAAGTATAGGGGTATGGATCATCCCTCGGGTCTACCAAGACCGCAAAAGCAAGAATAACAAGGTCATCCGCACATAAGCTGTGACTTCCCTTACTAGGGACTCAAACAAGAATTAAAAAAAAAAAAGAACAAAAAAAGAAATTCAGGTCAAAGCCTAAACTACAGTGAGTCCATAGTAACAATAAAATAATCAGGCATCAGTTCCAACAAGCACATCACATATACTGTAGAAGTCTAGTTTAACAACCAAAACCTAACCACCAATCATCTCTTGTCACCATCAATCACATACATACTTAAAACCATAAAATAAACATAACAATCCACTTCTATCATCTTATAACTTGCAGCCTTCTCGCATTTACTCCATTATCAATCCAAACTCAATCATAACTTACCATAGTATTTTTAACATAATAACGATTAGCTCTTAACGTCAAAATCTCATCCAATAACGATGTTACACTTAAGCATCCTAAGTCAGTTAAATATATCCTATATCTTAACATTTGATTCCGCATCCGATACTCCATCATCAATTATCTCGATTCCATCCAAAAATGCTTATCAAGAAACAAAACCTGAATTCTTAAAGCAACTTAGTCGATAAAAAAATATGTAAGCATACACTCATAAATGCCACGACAGTCTATCGACATAAAATAAAGTTTATAATCGGAAACAATAATCTTAAACAACATTTCCAAAATAATATAAATATCTAGCAAGCATTTATATAAGACAATTATGTAACTATCCTGGTCACGTGTTGCCACAAACCAAAGTAAAGGTAAAACCCTTACCTCACTGACGACTCGACCGACCACCACTCCGAGTAACTTGATAGAGAACGATCAACCATAATGATAATAACAATCTCGCAGACAAAATAAGGTTCAACACAAAGTCAATATGCATAATTGACTAAATAAAACACAATGCAATTTAAAGAGTATCGATTTTACCCTGAGCATGCAAAATGAGCAATATATTTGAGAAAAACTTTTATGGATTTGATGGATTTTTCTCGCTAGAAAAACACATTTAAATGGCTTCAGGATTATGCAAGAAAAATCATTGGCGGTCCATGATGGTTGATGGGTTTCGTAACTCTGGTGAAACTATGTTGTCTTCAACAGAGGTTTGTTGGCGTAGATGAAAATCTGGCTGTAGAAAGCTTCAAACTCGATCTCCACCGTTTAGATTGAAGAGCCTCTTGTCAATAATTAGATGTTCAAATTTCAGCTCGATTCGATAGTGGAATAGCTTGAAAACTCTAAAATACCGAACCTGTGTAAAACCTAATTAATTTCTTTCCTATTTTCTTTTCCCTCTATGCTGCTTTTCTCTTTTTCTCACGGTAAAATCATCGGACAAGGATATTGTAAGACATTGTTTATTATTTTTTTATGAAGTTATTTTCTTAAAAAAAAAAAAAGAAGTGGGAGGCCAGATGTGCGACGGCTAGGGTTGTGATTAGAAGAGGGGAGGCGACAAAGTCGTTTTGTTGATGAAAAAAAAGAAGAAGAGAATTCTTTCTTTAGGGAATACAAAGAAGAAGGAGGGAGAGAGGAGTTAGGGTTCGCGAGAGATACGAGACGTCAATGAAGAAGGAAAGAAAACAACTGATTGACTACAATCGAGGGGAGATTTGCGGACCATGCCGATGCGATTCAAAGCGCGAAGGTTGCTAGGAGGTAAGTGTCGATCTCTTACTTTTCAAAAGTAGAAGAAGAAAATATTTTGAGATTGATAAGGAGTTTTTCTTTCTTCAATTTTCTAAGATAAGTTCTAGTGTGAATTCATTTTTTTTGTGGTGTTTTGTATCAGCAGGTGGTACGGGAGCATTGGGACTGGACAACAACTCGGGGAGACCTCGAACTCATAGGTGAAGGGGGGACTAATTTAGTGTTTGTGAGTTATTTGTTTGCAATTTGGGTGAACAATTACGTTGGATGGTAGCACGATGAGAGTCTAATGGTGTTGATTTAATGTGTGTTATGTGAAAAATAATTGTTGAAGATGAGTATGGTTTCAGTTGGGATTTTAGCCTGTCTCGAATAAATATTGCTAAATGTGGGAGGTAAGGGTAAACAACTGTGAAGATTCTTAAATGTTTAGGATAAGATGAATGTAAGATACCGATGGCTTATAAATGTAGTGATTTGGTTGTTTCTTATTTGGAATTGGATGTTCTTATTATGTCTTGGTTGTGCTTATTTGTTAAGGGAATTGGTTGAAAGTGTAGTTGTTCTCAGGGTAACCTTTGCCAAATTCATGCCTTCTGAGGGAGGAATATAAGAGTGGGTGCCAATGGGGTGGGTATTTAAGTGTGGCTCTTTATCGGCAAGGCTGGGTGCTTTTACAACGTGAAGAAAGAGATGTGTTGAGCAGAGTTGTGTTTTGTTTTGTTTTGGTTATGGGGTGTCGATTGTATAGTGTGTAGAAGTGACGGTGTGGGATTTTAATCTTCCCATTTCTTACTTGGTTGTGATCGTTATGAAAACGACAATCAACAATCAATCGATGATAAAGAAAATGCGAGAGAGAAGAAAAAACAACACAGAAAATTTACTTAGTTCACTAACGTTGTGTTAGTTTGTCTACGAGCAAAGAGGGAGCGAAGTTTTATTAAGGAGAGAGCGAATTACAAATTATAGAATAAACATCATAATCGATTAGGTTTAATTTCAGTTTATATATGCACTCTCATTAAACCCTATTACGGAATGCGTAAGCATTAGGCAATGCGGATGCGTAACACATGCAAAATGCATTGTAGCAAAACCTCCAACTACTAATCGCAGGACATTAATACGTTCAAGGCATAATTCAACAGTGACGTTGCAGGTCCATCTAAATGAGCCTCGAAGGGGTGCGAGATAGTTCAACTAGTTTAGCGCACACTTTGGAAACCACTGTCCATGGAAAATACATGGTTGTTTGAACATGTTTTCTCTTTCTTTTGAGTCTCTAGATGCGTGATGTGTATGTTATGAGATGGGAAAGTCTTTTGAATAGAGCAAGTGCATGTAATAGAACACAATGAGCTATTAATAGTTTTTGTTATATATGATAAATTCTGATTTACTAATTAAGCAGGGTGTCCTACCGTACGAGGATGGAATTTAGGTTTGTAACCGTATTCCTTAAAAAAAAAAAACTCAAATGGCATAATATTGAATATATTTCATTTAAGGAAAAAACCCTCATATATATATATATATATAGATTTGTTTTCATTTTTCATTTAAGTAAACGTAAGACACTTTAAAGAAGGAAAATTTTTATTTTAAATAATTTATTATTAAATTTCTTTAAATCAGCTTATCTAATAATAATTTTCTAAAATTATGGGTCATTACAAGACATAAGCCCTCCTCATTAAACCTACAAAGTTGGAAAAAAAACCATGATAATATTTAAATATTGTTTAAAATCAATTTCAAATTTTGTTATAAAAAATTTGTTTTTCGCTATTTCTTTAAAAATTAAAGTGAAAATTTAACCTTCACGAACCTGTTTTGATAACCATTTTATTTTTAGTTTTTGGTTTTTGAAATTTAAACCTATAATAACAATTTTATCGTATGTTTTTTCTTACTTGAATATTTACATTTTACCTATTTTTATAAAAATTAAACCAAAATTTAGAAAAAAAAAAAAAAAAAAAAACTTCCAAAAATTTGTTTTTGTTTTGAAAATTTTATTAACATTCACATACTTTCTTAAAAAAATATTTATACAATGTAGAAAAATAAAATAAATTTTGGAAATTTGTGTAAAAAAAATTTAAAATTCAAAAATAAAAAACTAAAAACTAAATTTGAGTAAAAAATTAAAAGTAATGTTAATGTCGTGACGGTAGTCATCCACGTGGCTCTAAAAAGAAACGTGTCAAAACCAAGGGCTTCTTGGTAGAGCCACTAAATTGCATGCAGAAATTTTAGAAAATCTTATCCACTAAATTCCCTCTCTTATATAATACTCAAATTATAAATTATAAAAAAATAAACACAAAAAATGGCACATTACCAGAACCAGTACAACGCAGAGTCTGGAACGAGACCGGTCAGCACATTCACCCGCTCACCCGGACCGAATTTGGCGGCATGGACCAGTATGCCAACCTGGTTCGCCGAACCAACCGGCTGCACTGGAGGCGGTGGATGTGAAGAGGGGAAATTTGTTGGACATATACGTCTCATATGTAATAGTCAGACCACGTGGCAAATTTCTTGTTCGACATATACGTCTCATATTTCATACTATTTTTAATAATTACAAATCGAGACTTAGAACCAAAAACTCCTTTGAATGTGTTTTTAGAGAAGATAGTTTGTTTGGATGTAGATTTGAAATAATTAATTATTTTGATGTGTTTATAAATAAATGTTAAAGGTGAGTCTCGAAAGATCTTGAAGAGCATACCTTCAAAGTTCTAGTCATCAACCACTGTGCCACCTCTTGAAAATTAGTTATTTGAAGTGGACCAACCGACAGAATATATACATACCTGAGTTTGGCAATTTATGTGTAGGCTCTTATTTATAACATATTAATTTTGATATTACGACAAAGTCTTTAATTCATAAGATTTACTTACAATTCGTAAATATTTCACACTACTTTGGTTTTATTCTTTGTTTGTTTATTGAGTGTAACATATTGTAACTTTGGTCAACAAAAACTAAAACAAATATAAAATAATGTAAATTTAAAGAATAATAATAATTTGAATTTTTTTTTTTAGACAAATAATAATTAGCATATTTATAAAAAAAAAATCAAGAAAATATAAATATATAATGGTAGAAATTTGAGGTTAAAAATCTTTTAAAATTTCATCATTTTTAATACAAATTGGAATAGGAGACCAACAAACCCTATAAATAGGATAATATTACTCTTAAATAATATAAAAATTTTATTATTAAAATAATTAAACACGTAAAACTCATAAATTTTAGAAGTTAAATTAGATAAATAATATAACTTCAACTTATATTAACAAAATATAAAACTAAAAGTTGATTGATAACTCAATATGATAGTTATTATTATTATTCTTATTATTATTATTATTATTATTATGTTAAGGGTGTATTTATGTCAATAAACTAAAATATCATAAATTTGAATCCTTCCATTTTAATTATTATTAAACTAAAAAATATAAAAATGCCTTTTAAATCAATTAACAACAATTGCGATGAATAATTAAAATTTATAAACATTTAATTATAGACACATACTTGTTGTTATTTACTCTAACTACATTTTCAACAAATAAAAAGAAAATAAATTATATCAATCACTATTAACTTTAATCATCAGTTAATCACTTCAAACTACTATTCGCTACTTTTTTTTCTCCTCCACTTCACTTCACTCCACTCTCTTCTATCAAAAAAAAAAAAAAAAAAAATGCACCCTAAATAAGATAATTATATAACCAACAAAATTGACGGTCAGAAGAAGTTTGAAGTTAAACATCCAACAAGATGGGTCCATCTGGCCAACTAAAATGCCAGCTCGCAACATCTCCCTAAAGGCAAAAACCCATAATCTCCATTGCCGACATAAGACCGACACGTGTCCTCAAATCGTCAGCCACGTGGCCACGCAATGCTACGTGTCAAATGAAACGCCATCCCTGGATGGATCACATGCACGTGTGAGTTCAACTACTAATTATTCGATCTCTATTTAAATCCAACAATCTTCGGCCCAACAACACTATCGACTACTTCTGAAACGTACTGAGATATATATTACTTCTTCGATCGTTGGTGTTTCTTTTTGGGTTTGAAAAGATGGCGCATTACCAATCCGGAACCGATCAGTTCGGCAACCCGGTTCGCCGGACTGATGAATATGGCAACGTGATTCCCGAGACCGGTCATCTTGGAGACCCGCTTCACCCGACCAGTGAGTTCCATGAGACGGACCAGTATGGAAACCCGGTTCGGCGGATCGGGGAGTATGGTGACCCCATCGCCACTGGTGGTCATGGTGGCATACTTCGTCGCTCTGGAAGCTCTAGTAGTTCCAGCTCGGTAAGCCCCCGAAATGGTTTAATTTTGAACTTTATTTTTATAATTTTAGTTTAGTTTTAGAAAGCTTAGCCAAATTATTAGTTTAAGCTTTTCTTTGTTTTTTGAATTCAATTATTAGTTTATAGCTTGGTTCAATAATCAATTGGTTTTTTATTTATAATTTTTAAGGATTTTGATTTTTTTTTTTTTTTTTTTTTTTAAGATTGGTTTTTGAAAACTATATACTTCGATAACAACGTTCTTTAGAATTTCTAAGTGTCTTCTAGGTCTTTGACTACATTGATGTGTTTATGAACCTTTTTTTATCATGAATTTTTCCTAGTATATAAATCTACTACGGTAGGTCTTTGGCAGTATTGATGTATTTATAAACCATTTAAAAAATATACTTGAACTTTTCCCAGTATACTTTTTAATTGACAGTATTTTACCTTTCAATGTTAAATTAAAAAAAAAAGGTTGTTCTGAACTTGTCATCAATTCATGTTTGATAACGTTGGTTGTCTGTTGGAAAAAATGTGCAGTCGGAAGATGATGGGCATGGTGGGAGGAGGAAGAAGGGGCTGAAAGAGAAGGTGAAGGAGAAGCTGCCGGGACATCATGACACCACGCATCAGCCACATGCGACATCAACCACCACACCTGGCGGCTATTCATCGGCCGAGCACGTCGGTGGCCACCATGAAAAGAAGGGAATGGTGGAAAAGATCAAGGAAAAGCTTTCGGGTCATCACTGAGAAGCTCGGCCATGTCTATACATATACATAGTATGATGTATTAGCAAAGTTCATAGTCCATGGCAGCTTATATAGAGAGCTGCAATGTCTAAATAATTGAGTGACCGTCGTTGGTTTGTGGCTCTATACTCTGTATTATGTATTCCAAGTTTCGTTCATGTTGTGTGGTATTTTATACCAACTATACTTATCCATCTTCTACTTGGCTTAATTTAAAATCTTTCCAATAACAATACAAGAATTTGAGTGATTTGAATAAATGGACAAAATCACAGTAATCAAGAGAGAAGGAAGCAATCCAAGAACAAAATGAACCAATTGATGTTACCATAATCGAAACATCATAATCGAACAAGCTGGATCACACTTCTAGGTCTGTTTATCAAATTTTATGGCAGTTGATGTAGACTCGAATTAAAAAGGGGGTTTTAGTCTTTTCGGTACAAGCGATGGAAACAAATGAGATTCTGTATGAGCGTCCGGTAACAAATGAACAAGTTAATCAAGGACATAACAAATGATTCCAACCATACATGAATAAGTTTAATCTTTCCAGAAAGGAACGCATACACCAACCACAAGACTGCTAAATCCTAAACGATATCAGGCTACTGATCAACTACCAGGTCTCGTCTGTTCTTGAACGTCCCAATGTCTATTATACAAGTGCGAAGTGATGGTCTATCTTATTATATATCACCATTGGGGCTTGTATCAATCAGTTTAGAAGGCGATAAAAATTTAGAATGATGAAGGAATTAAGATGGCTCTGGCTCGGATCACCAAAAGTCACCACAAGAACAACTCCCATTGTTGAAATGATGAAATCTCATGTTATCCCTGATGATGAGCTCCCTTCCCGTGATCTTGGAAGCAACACACATGAAATTGTGGCAATCTTCGCATATCCTAAGGTTTTTCATTATCTTAATGGTATCACCAGCATCAGTACATAACAGCCCATATGCCAATGCAAGCTTTTCACTATGATTCATCAGTATTCGTTCCTTTTCATCATCGCCCAAGTCGTAAGGCACAGAGCTCAAGTTTGGCTTGTATCCATGGCTTCTTAATTTATCAATAAGTTCATTCAAGGCTTCTCTAATCTCATTTGATCGTGGATGAGTCTTATCACTGGCAAAGAACTCGTGAATTTCCCCCTTCTTTCCTTCAAACCAGCTGCAACCTGGGTTCTTTTTTAAACCCTTTTCTCTCATCACTTTCCTCAATTTTGATACTTCTTCCCACTTTCCTGCTGATGCATATATGTTGGACAACAATATGTAGTTTCCTATACCATCTGGTTCGAGCTTGAATAATTGGCTAGCAGCTATCTGTGCCATATCAGGATTCCCATGGATGCGGCAAGCTCCAAGCAATGCTCCCCATACACCTCCATGGGGTTCCATTGGCATGGTTTCAATAAGCTCCAGAGCTTCTTCCAAACATCCAGCTCGACCTAAGAGATCTACCATACACGCGTAGTGATCGGGCGAAGGAGCTACATTAAAATACTTCTCCATCTTGGCAAATAGCTGCCGACCTTGTTCGACCATCCCAGCATGGCTGCAGGCTGAAAGAACACCAATAAATGTAACCTTATTTGGCCTGATCTCAGTCTTCAACATCTCATGAAACAATTGCAAAGCTGAATGAGCACGACCGTGCATTGCATATCCCACAATCATGGAGCTATAAGAAAACACATTTCTTTCCTTCATTCCTTCAAAAACCTTATATGCCTCATCAGGACTGCCACATTTAGTATACATATCAATAAGAGCAGAACCCACCACTACATTTTCAGAAGGTCCAAAACCTGATCTTTCAGCAATATCTCTAATCCAGTTAGCATACTTAACAGCACCCAACTGCGCACAAGCCGAGACAACACCAACCAATGTGACTTCATCGGTCTCCATACTCAAATCCAACATTTTCTGAAAATATTCCAATGCCTCCTTCGGTCTAGCATTTTGTGCGTAGCCAGTGACCATTGCCGTCCACGCCACCATATCCTTCACAGGCAATCCATCAAACAGGTCACTAGCAGATTCCATATCCCCAAACTTTGCATATGCAACAATCAACTCAGTCCAAGAAACCACATCTCTCTCAGACATTTCATCGAACACCTTCCGCCCACAACCCAAAAACCCACATTTCACATACATATCAATCATGGTATTCCCAACATACAAATCAGAAGCAAAACCCCCAATCAAAACCGTCTGGGCATGAACCTGCTTACCCAAATCCAAATTCAGAGAAGCCCCACAAGCCTTAAAAAGCGCAGAAAACGTAAACGAAACAGGGCTAACCCCATCCCTCCTCATTCTAGTATAGAAATTAACACACTCATAACATGGTCCCTGTAGAGCAAACCCACGAATCATAGAAGTCCAAAGAAAGGGGTTAGGGTACTTAACCTGCTCGAAAACCAGACGTGGGTAGGAATCAATTGGAACGTCGATCTTGGTGAGCGTGCGAATGAGTTTGGTGAGGACGTATGAGGATTGACTTAAGCCGTTGAGGATGATATGGCCATGGACTTGCTTGATTGGAGATAAGTCCGAGCAGTTGTGGAGAATACCTATGAGTCGCCATTCTAAAAGCTTTCGCTGCTGTTGATGCTCGGAAAAGGGAATGAATTTCGGAGGCGCTGGGGTTTGGAGCTGCTGTAAATGGCCAAGCTTGGAGACAGTGGAGAAGTTGCGGGAGCGGCCGATCATTAGTGAGTTGCAGGCATTGGGGGCAGACGCTCGACGTTCACTCTGGTGACGTTGATAAAATCCTAAACGGTGCGTTTTATCACTACTGAGGTTGAGTGGCTTTTCTTTTTTTTCTTTTTTTTATCAAAAGGTTGAGTGAGGTTACTATTTTTTTTTTTTTTTTTGAAATATAGATTTTTTGACATAATGTTTTTTTTTAAAGTTCAATTTTGACCTAATGATATGTTTCTTCATTTAGTAATTTATTATTATTGTTTTCCTAAATTAAAAAAAAAAAATTATTAAAAATATTTCTTTAAAAAAAAACCCATATCATTAAACTATTCTTAAACTATGGGTTTAGTTTCTTACAAAATTTAAAAACTCTTGTTTTAAGTCTTAAATTTTGAAGTTTAATTCAAAAACCTTTTTTTTTTTTTTTTGTAGTTGAGAAAAATTATGAGTTTGTTTTTGTATTGTTGCTTAGATTGTGTTTGGGTGAAGGGCGATAATGATTATGAGAGGAATGAGAATTAAGAAGAAAATAAGAAAAATGAATGATTATGAGGGAATGATTATTTGTGTTTTGGACGAAAGAAATGATTATGAAAAAATAAAATAATGAGTATGATGAGAGTAAAAAAAAAAAATAATAACCATCATGGAGTGGCTTAATTGGTCAAAGAGGGTCTTGAGTTGCATAAGGTTATGGAGGAGAATGATTTTCAGTGGCCCAATTAATGTCCAAACAAGACAATTTAGCTTATGAAAAAGAAAGTTTAATTTAATTTCGAGACATGGTAGGGTTCGAGTTGACCCGATAATAAGGAAGTCAGGCCCAAATGAGAAAGCCCAAAGGGTCGAGCAACTCTAGCCGATCTTAATGTTGAATTTTTTTTTTTTTTTTTTTTAACAGTAAAATTAGTTGTAAGTTTTGAATTTGGAACAAATTGTGATAAATTTGATGAGGTCAACGCATGGCTTGTTTGTTCTTTATGACGATGGTTGGGTGTGCTTCGTCGTGCAAGGCATCGAGTCATCAACAATCTAATGATTGCATCCATTTGATAAAAAATTTTGCTAGACACCTAAGACGATCGATGATGGAGATATAAGAAGTTTTTTTTGTAAATATTTTTTTTCCTTTATGAAAACCCTATATTGAAGACGATAAGGGTATTATAGGTATTATGACAGATTGTTATTAAGTTTTTATTCAACAACAATTAGAAGTGAAAGATGTAAGAGATGCTTATTTAATTCTTCATCCCAATTGTTGCATTCAAAAATATGCTTACAATAGAAGAAACATGGACCTTTTTTTAAAAAAAACAACCAAACTCAGTTCATTTAAAGAGGTACTAAACCAACATAGTCCTCAAGTGGAGGAAACCCAAGGGGGGAGGATCCCTCACCAAAAAGAGTCCACACTAACAAGGTCGGTAAAAGCCTCAACACACAGACTAATATCACCTTGCCACATGTTGGCTAAGGTGTCGACAACATAATTACAAAATCTAGGAATATGAGAAAAAAAATCTCCCCAAATATTGAGGCCAAATCTAAGATTCATCAACAATACACTGAAATTCATTAACATCTTGGGAAGCTACCATTGATCGAATCTATGATCATTGAAGTATCATATTGTACCAAGACAATAGGCACAATAAACTTTTACATCTTCAAAATCTGAGCGAGCCCCTCAAGCACGGCATAACCTTCGAGATGCTTTGCAGAAATGAAGCCCTATACAAGCATCCACAAGCAACAGAACACCAAGCCAATCATGAATAATCTAGTCAATCCCTCTTATTCCCTTCAAGGTAGACCTGGATGCATCCACATTTAGCTTCCAACAACCATTGGTTGGAGGAGCTCGTCTTTGACGAACCTATTACATTATAGGAATCGGGGCCATTGTCGAACCTATCACAGACATAGATAAATAACGTGAGGCCACCTGATTAAAAAAACTAATTGATTAACTATCTTATCACTACAAAAAAAAACCCCTTTTTTATAGCATTTCTTTATAGCTTTTTAAAAAAATGCTATTAAAAGTTAAAAAAATAAAGCGGCAAACTTAAAAATTTCAGGGTACCAATGTACCCATTACGCTTTCCCCTTTCATCAAATGCATTTCACCCGTCTCAACTCTTATTGTTCTAAAAAATCAATTCTAGGTAAGCATCTTCTCCATTTTTAGGGTTCATAAGAACTTTAAGCCAATCTCTTTCCAAAATCTTATTCGATTAGTTTTCATTATTCTCAATCCCAACCTCTCTCATTTCTTTTATTTTATTGTAGATGCCTCTGAAAATCGATGCTTCTTTGAAAATCATCATCTTCGGCTTGTCCAAGGAATGAACGGTGAGATGTTGAATCTTGTAACTTCAATTTAGAAATTAGGAAGATCAGAACAAGAAAGCAAGTTCATTCCCCAACTTTTTCTCTATTAAATTTTGGAAACCTGCCGATCTAGGTTTTTTTTTTTTTTTTTTTTTGTAACCATTTGATTAGGAACCAATTAACCAGTCCTTTGTTTCAACCTTCTCATGAAGCTGTGTTTTTTAATGCACAGATTTTTTCTCTCATTGTAAGATCTCAATCTCTTTCTCATTTTTCTTTTTCTTGCGATTCTAATTTCAACTGTTTGTTTCAGATGTGCTGATATTGTGTATCGATATCTTTCTTCCTTTTTAGGTATCATCGATTCAGTCTGTTTCCATTTTGTTGGTGGTTAATTTGTAAGTTTCCTCCCCTTTCTAGACAATGACTCGTTTGTTCCATTTTCATCCTTTTTTACTAATTGAAATTAAACGTCTTCATCCATGCTTACAACATGTTTGCTTAGATTTTACTAGAGTTTTCTGAAAAATCCAATTAATTTCATCTAGTGTAGAAAGAGTAAACGACTGTGTATCAATTTAAACTAGATGCTATATTAAATATTACTCTGGAAGTTTGGTTAGTTCATTTTGCTTACAACTTGTGAAGATGACTTTTTTTTCATTTGTTCGTTTGACCATGTTCTTGTTGGGATAAAGTTTGAACTTTTGATCTGCACATCGACTTCTTTTGGAAATTTATTGACAAACAGCTGAATAGGATTGAAGTTTTTTTCTTTTTCTTCTTATATGTGCTAAGTTAGAAAAATGGTGCAGGTGCATTCATTCTTGTTTACTTATTTATATGCATACAAATTATTGCTTCATCAGGACTATGGATGACAACTCTTCTAAAACCATTAATTTGGCCATCTACTTCAACAATACTAGAGCAACTACTAATTGCAACAATAGTTTAAGTATAACAAGTTGATTTGTTCGAGTTATCTTGTCCTAATTAAATTGTATTCTTCTTTGAAAAGTAGCATTTTCCTAGCTAATTTTTAATGTAACGACATTTTTTTTAGACTTAACGTACACAATAGTATCAATGGTCTTGTATAGTCATCTAAGTCGATTGTATCTCAACAAGTTTTGCTGGACAAAGATATGAAATCTAACTGTGAGGAAAGCTGATTTCCATTCAAGGAATCTTCAAGCAAATTCTAATTACAAAGTATGTGTATCCTCTGTTTTCTTGTCTTTGCTTTAGTCATATCTCATCCATTATTTTAATGAACACATGCTTTTAGCAAATAAACCCATGCTTTGGATGAATCTTATATTTTTTTTATCATAGGTGGAGGAACATGGATCAGTTTGAACTTCTCATCGTTACTTAGGAATCATCTCCTAGATTTTTTTTATTGCAGTCTCGCCATACAATCTACAAATAAGGCAATATTTCTACCACACCTATTATCCTCGTTTGATTAAACTTCTTTTTATTTGGTTGCAAATACTTCAGCCAACAACTTTTTTTTCTCTGACCAACAACTTCTCTTTCTTTACTTTCATCCCTTTTTCTACCATGTTTTAAGGTCTATGTAAGCTTTGAAATCTTAACTTGAAATCTTTTTTTTTTTTTCTTCAATTGTATGAGATAAATGTTCTTTCATAGTAATTTGGGTCAGGTTATCTTTATATCTAATTATGTTGTGGGATGTTTTAATTTTTATTTCATACTTGTTT
>JBBMKA010000022.1:11950833-11985014 GCA_037833695.1 Sechiopsis laciniata
CTTGTTGCAGAAGATGGTAAAAAAAAATAATCAAAGGTCAAGAAAGCAAGGAGAAAGGAGGCCGATCATCAGAAAAATTTATACGACGTTTTTGTATGTATCACCAATTTCTCCATTTTTAATAGAAATATATTACATATGTTTCACTCTCAAATTTCCTCTCTTTGTTCAACAAACATTGAGACTTTGATTTGACTTTTGCTTCCGCAATATTTCATTTTTTTTCCAACAATGGCATCATAGCTTTAGATTTAAAGGCATGTGACTTTATTTAAGAGTGAAAATTTTATTTTTTGTATTTGAATATGTCTTCAAATTTTGGTGCCACCTCTCCTCCACATTTTAATGGTGAAAATTACCAATTTTGGGTTATTAAAATGCAATCCTATCTAAAGGCCCTTGCCCTTTGGGAATGTGTTTCTACTGATGCAGATCTTGAATCATTAGGAGAAAATCCAATGTTGAACCATATCAGAATACATGAAGAGGAGAGATTAAAGAAGCCCAAAGCTTTATATGTGATTCATGCTGGATCCTATATTTGCTAGGATTATTGATTGTAAAATGGTAAAAGAAGCTTAGGATAAATTGCAAGAGGAATTTGAAGAAAGTGCAAGGATTAAAGCTGTCAAATTATTGACTCTCAAAAGAGAGTTTGAAATGCTAAAATTGAAGGATTCAGATATTGTGAGGGACTATACAACGAAAGTGATGGCCATTGTAAACAAGATAATACTTGCTGGTGAAAAATTTTCAGATCAAAGAGTTGTTGAAAAAATAATGGTCAGTGTTCCTAACAAATTTGAGTCAAAGATCTCAACTATAGAGGAGTCTTCTGATTTGACGACTCTCACTATATCCGAATTAATTTGCAAATTGCAAGCTCATGAGCAAAGTGATACAATACGTAATGAGAAGCATGATGAGGGAGCATTTCGTGTCATGTTTAAAAGTAAGAAACTTGTTGCAGAAGATGGTAAAAAAAAATAATCAAAGGTCAAGAAAGCAAGGAGAAAGGAGGCCGATCATCAGAAAAAAAAAAAAAAAAAAATTCCTCCATGTCACTTTTGTAAGAAGACCAACCATGGTAAGAAAAATTGTTGGTTCAAGAACAAACAATTCTACCATTGTGATTATTTCAACAAGGATGGCATATAGAGAAGTTTTGTTATGCCAAGCAAAACGAAACACAAAACCTCCAACAATAAGTAAATTGTGCAGAAGACAATCAAGAAACAAAATTTTCATTTATGACTTCTCATGTTAATGACAACAAGTCAACCTCCTGACTTATTGACAGTAGATGCACTACCCATATGGGTAAAGATATCAATCTTTTTAGCCAAATTGACACATCTATACAGACTAAGGTGATTCTTAGACATGATGAGACAATACCAGTTGAAGGCAAAGGTACTTTCATAATGCATACCAAGCAAGGTGAACATAAAATATCTAATATTTTATATGTTCCAAGGTTATCTCAAAACTTGCTTAGTATTGCTCCATTGTTAAATAACAATTTTTCTGTTGCATTTAAAAATCAAGTTTGTGTCATTTATGACCCTCGAGGAGTAGAGATGAGGGTCAAAATGGTTGATAATGCCTTCATTTTAAATGGCGACTCACTAAGTCATCATGCACTAAATACCGAAGTAGAAAAAAGCAAAAAGTGGCATCATCGTTTTGGTCACTGCAACAACAAAGTTTTGAAATCTTTGCATTCTTCTAATAAGGTAGATGATTTTCCAATTTTATCTCACTTGATCAAATTTGTGAAAGTTGCCCAGAAGAGAAGATGCATATACTACATTTTTCAAAAGGTTGTAATTTTAGAGGAAAAAACAAGCTTTTTTTTTTTTTTTTGAAAAACACAAA
The DNA here is from genome assembly GCA_037833695.1 of Sechiopsis laciniata. NCBI lineage: Eukaryota > Viridiplantae > Streptophyta > Magnoliopsida > Cucurbitales > Cucurbitaceae > Sechiopsis > Sechiopsis laciniata. Next base: position 11,952,712 of record JBBMKA010000022.1, read on the forward strand.
CACACATTTTTAGTTCGAGAACAAGCAAAAAACAAGCTTGAATTGGTTCAAATGATGTTTGTAGTTTCATACACAACACATTTATTAGGAATAAATAATTTTTTCCATTTATTGGAAATATTTTTTTATTGAGAGAACTCAAGTTTATGGTATTTTCAAGTAGCTTGTGAATCTAGTTGGCATTGAGAGTGATTTCAAGATCAAAGCCTTGGGAATGACAAGTGATTTGAATTTGATTTGATGTGTTGATATCGGTTGAACATTTTTAATCGATGATTTAAAAAATGTTTGAACACAAGCTTCTTCTCTTGGAATTTCAAAAAGACAAGAAGTTGTGGCTAAATCTACTATTGAAGTTGGATACATTATTTTTGGATCATTGCAAATCAAGCCATATGAATTTATAGATTGCTTGGTAATTTTGGATTTGTGCTAGAAGAATATATAAGAAGGTTTTGTCATAACAAGTTTGCTAGTGCTACAACTCAATTCAACTGGGTAGACCAAAGCACATCGTAGTCAGAATTTTATTTGTTGAAAGCAGAGCAAGAAAGAAAAAGAAGGCAAAATCAAACATAATTTTTTGTGGTTCTAAAGAAGAACTTGTTGATGTTCTCACAAAAAACATTGCCATAGATTAAATTATATTTGACCTCAAAAATTGGACGTCACAAAGAAAAACCTCAAGGAATAGTGTTGATTTTTGAGTTTTTCTTTTAAGTAATTTTTTAGTTTTTTTTTTTTTTTTTTTTTTTTTTTTTTTTTTTTAATTTAAGGTTTAAGTTTCTTTATATTTAATATTTTTAAGTTTTATCTTTTATTTTTCTTAATTTTTAATGTTGTAAGTTTTTTTTTAATTAACTAGGTTTAACATGTGTATCTGTATAAAAATGAACCGTTCTTGAAAAAGATGGTAACACAGTAACATACGTTTTTTGGTACTACAATTGTGAAACAACATTTGAGTACACAATATAACTTTATACTACGTTTTTGTATTAATAGAAAGTTGAACATGTTACATTTTCTTTCGTTATTCAACAAATAATATTTCATTTCTTTTTTTTTTTCTTTTTTTTTTTTGCCAATAAAGCCCTAATTCACCTCCGGTACGCATTTGAAAATCCCGTACCGGAGCTCCCCACCCGCGACCATTCTCTTGAATCCCAGACCCGACGTTTATCACGCCGGTTGGGTATTCCGACGATCGGATTATACGCCGGTTTGATTTCTTTGAGTTACAAACTGAGTATGTTTGGAATTGGGATTGCAATAAGGTATTTCTCGACGAAGCCAAAGCCGAAGATGAAGCCCATAGAGCTCAAAACTCCACCGGAGCAAACCCAAACCATCACCAGAGTCATCCTCGACATCGTAAGGGACCATGGTCCACTCACCATAGCACAAACTTGGGACCGCGTTCAGGTAAACATGATATCCTTGTTCTGTTCCCTCATTTTCACGTTTTGCTTCAAATTTATTTCGATTTCTTCATGTTTTTCATCTTTATCTCCTACAATTTTAGAAATTTCATATGCAGAAATCAGAATGATGGATACTTCCACCGTATCGATTGAGGTTTAGTTGGACCCTGGAGAATACTTAGAAATGAAAACTTTGTTTTACATTATTGTTGAAAACATTCGAAGCATTGTGGGCTTCAAAATTCTTGTTATATGTAGTCAAAGCCTAAGGTATCAGAATAGGATACTTGCTATGGGTTTATTTTATTTTATTTTTTTTAATAGGAAAGGAAAATATCTTTTTTTTTTTTATAGGAAACAAAAACTTTTATTGATGGTTGAAAAGTTACATCCTATCGAAACATTACACAAAACTATGCCACTGAGAGATTAAAGTGGTAAGTCATAGCTACAAAAGGGAGGAATAGAGTGACGGAAAGGAAAACATTTTCATTGATAAATTGAAAGTGTTAGGAGATGAGAGAGTCTCATTTACTATGAGGTAACATGGTAAAATACAAGTCTGATGCTCTATGTAAATTGAACAACCAACATAAAATTCAAATAGATAGGCTTGAACATCCGAAGGATTATCTCATGAATTAGCTATATATCTGGGAGAAGAACTCATGTGTCAGGATTCTCCATTGGATCTGACCAGAGAAAGGGGGAGGATTGTGGTCTCATCCCAAGTCGGCATCAAGTGGTGAAGTGTGTGGAGAAAACCCGCGATTCATCGTCAATCAGATCAGTGATAGAGTAGGGTGGCTCACCCAATCATTTAAAGGAGCACTGCTCTACTAGAGGATATAGATGAGGAATGTCGCCTTATAAATGAACTTCAACACCGGTTGAAACTTGCCATGGATGATGTGCTCTCAATGTACCGAGTTGCTTAAATCCTAGTGAAATGAACAATGCCGTATTTTCAACTCAACGACCATTAACACTGGGTATTATTAATGAAAAGACTTTTACCTTTGAGTTGTTTACTATATTGAAGGGTGTAGATGTAGCATAATAGCTCAACTAGAATGGGAACTGTAACAGTTCTGGTTTCTTTTTCGTTTTGTAACTTGGTGCTATTTTGTCATATAAAAGCTTTGCTAGTAAATGGTGGTGTAATGGGCTCATGGGTGGGTGTCTATTTCTTTCCAGGAAGTTGGTTTGAGAGGATTAACAAGCAAAAGGCACATGAAAATAGTGATGAGATGGATGAGGGAACGGCAGAAGTTAAGATTGATGTGCAATCATGTTGGACCTCATAAGCAGTTTCTTTATACCACTTGGTTCACAAAACCCAACTTCGGGCAGGCAAAGCCACAGGGGCGTAATTCTTTCCAGCCAAAAAGCCCTTGAGTGCCTGCAAGGCTGCAAATTACCTTTATAACTGCGGTTGTTTCTTTATTTTTAATGTAACCTGTTCTTTGATTATTCCACAAGTGATATCTATATAGAACCTTTGAACAAACCCTTAAAGAAACGATTTATTTTAAATACTTTCTTTGTATAATGTTAATTCCTTAATCTTAGAACAATGTGTAGATAATAGATTGTATCTGAGGGTAGTTAGGCAATTGATATTCCTTTTGCTCGTTTCTCTCTAAATCCGATTTATTAGATTATTGTCTAAAACCTTTTCCATGTCAAAAATTTAATAATGTATTATCTCCTTAACTTTTGAAACTATTTTATTGAAATGATCAAGAGACGTTTGTGTGGCATTTGCTGAAGCTAATTTCAATGCTCAAATTAGTGTACATTCTAGAAGTGTTCTACTGTTGAATTGGATCCTTACTTGCTAGAATAAGGAGGCTGAAGAGTAAGAGACACCAATGTAGTACCTGCAGCCTAAACAGCTTTAACAATCCGGTCAGAATACCTACATTATCATGAAGTAAAAGAGATAGCCGATGACAAGTAGATCGTTCACTTTGTATTCGGCGGTATTTTGAGAAATGAGCTGCATTTTCTAGGCTAGAGTTGTTTATGTTGTGCAATGCTTATAGTTTCGTACTTGTGGTCATGAGAAATTGGTTTCTTGAGGCTTAACTATTTTTTGCAAGGTTCGCTAAGCATGGTAATTTGGTGGCAATGTTTTGAGATCACATGTTAGAATATGAATCGATGGTGGCCTGTGCTTCTCCGATTATAGAAAGTAGGAGACCTCCTTTGGCGGCCAACTCCCAAATGTGACTTACAAGGCTGAGTTCAGGTCAGTCTTAATTGTACTTGTGAAATTTTGAGGATAATCTTTTTTCATGTGTCCTTTCTTCTTGCAGGATTAAAAAAAAAAACATTTGACCATATTCTTAGTTAAGGTGAATATACTTTAGAAACAAATCGTTAAAATAGTTTAATGTTACTCTCAAGTCTGAAACATGATAATGTCCCCAAGGTCCTGGATTCGAGACTCACCTGTGACATCACCCTTCGATATCTCCAGTGCCTGGTTTAGGTTTAGGGACAGGCGTGGTTACCCTTGTTTCAAAAGTCTCAAACATGATGATCTTGTGTGAAAAGTGTTTTTTGCTGATGACAATATGCTTGTCACAGTCACACGCCGGAACAAACATGGTATGAGTTGCTTAAGAGGTGTTTTCCTTTCTGCTAATTAATAATTCTCTCTTATCACTATGTCGTCTAACAACAAAAGCTTACCTTGTGTATCATATAAAACTTCGAATTGTCCTATTCTGTAGTAAATGAAGCATAGAGTAAATTATAAATGACTTGTATATTTCAAATCTTCGATTTTTAAGTTGAGTTGCAATGCCCTTCATTTCCATTTTATGCTCACGTTCTCCTTTTAGGTATCAGCAAATTTTATGGATGATAATTGAATATTTGCTCACCAATGCTACTTTGTCTAAAAGTTTTCAATTGTTCCTCAATAGTATTAATATAGTCCTTATGAGTTAGCATAGTCTAGAATTGATCGCAAATACATTTTCCCAACATTTATAAGCATCACATGTATGTAAGCAATTGAATCTCTCTAACTAATCTTATGCTTCTTTCTCATATGGTTATTTGATTTTGTAGCAGCTGTTGGTGGCTCAACCACACAGGATAATCAAGATCCATGGATCCTAAGGTCGAAACACATTTTCTTTCCGATATTTTAACTTTTTACTAGTTAGCCTGAAAAGAGATTATTCATGATATGGATCGATTAAATAACATATTAGAGAGTAAATATCTTCACAATTCTTATGCTCACTTCATTACTTCGAGTATAAAGCTATGTAGGGATGATGATTAATTATTATACATTGTTGGGCCAGGAGAGTGAGGTTACTTTCGTATGCTTCTAACAATATTTGAATGTCAAGAAAATTCATAAGAAATTATTTTCTAAGTAGGTGACCACCATAGATTGAACTCGTAACATTTTGGTTTCCTAAGAATTTCTTAATTTATGGGCCAACCTATGATGGTTGTGATTCATTGATTATTTTGTCAAATCTTGAGATTGTTGTTCATTAACTTGGATTGCAGGTTTGTGAACTACCATTGGTGTCGATATATCGATGAGTTCATTCGTGTTAATGAGGTGTATTAGATAGTATAAACATTTATTTTAAAATTAATTGATAACGAAAAGAGTAATCAACCTAACTTATCATTGTCATAGTTTTCCTCACAATTTCAATATTAAATTTTTATTATTGTCTTTGACCTTGGTCTTATTCGAGTCTTTTTTTTTGTAGAAGTGTCGGACTCCCGTTTCTTTGGAGCCTGTTTTGTTTTTTCCTTGTTTGTTTAGGTTATTGTATTCTTCCATTTTTTAATTAAATTTTGAATTTTATACCAAAGGAAAAAAGAAAAGAAAAATACTTGTTCATCTCAAGTTTGCGAATTTAAACTCTCTACCATGTATAATTTCATAACCTATATCGTTAGAAATCAATATTCTTAAGATATCCTATAAGATTTATTAGATTTAACATTTATATTATTATATGTTATATAGAATTTGTTATGAGATCTTTTGAGATTTGATATTTCATTTATTATATATTCTTGAAAAGTTAATGAAAAACGATAAGAAATTTTACAATTAAATTATTCATAAATTTCTGATATTTTTAAGATAGCTATTAGATAGTGTGGACATTCCGATGTGGGATCCTAACATGCTCCCTTAAGATGATGCCTTTTTTGGGATCACCAATCTTAAATCAGATCTCAATTTCATTTTTATTAGCCCGAATAACCATTTAGACTTTATGAGCTTTTATATCATATTAGATAATGTGGACATTTATCTCAAAATTAATTGGTGATGAGAGGAGTAGTTCACATTTCTTATATATTGCTATGAGATCCTTACTCTTTTCGATGAGAAATCCTAATAATAACATATCTTGGACACTCTAAACTTCTACCAACAAGTTCACTGCTAAGATTGATTCTCATTCACTGGCCATCAACTCAAAAGAGAACATTACATAAGTTTGATGTGTTGTTTTTTTTTTCCACATCCTGATAGTACTTAATTCATCCTACTCTTTGTCGAATATTGACATGGGGTTTTTGCTCAAGTTTGAGTGATTTCATAATTCTGATTGTTAATATTTAATTAATCAAATTTTAATGGATATTTCCTTTAATCTTAGATGGTATTCCAAAGCATAAAAAAGGATAACATTTCCAATAGTCTAATCTACTCAATTTACTCGAAAGAGAAAGAAATGTGGAATGTCTTTATCCGATTTGGAAATATGGAATTCGTGGCTAAAGGATCACTTAAAGGCAAAGCAAAGAAAAATTAATAGAATATTAAGCCCAAATGTCATAATTAAGTGAAAAAAGAAGAAGGTTCCATCAAAATAGTATTAACATAAATTACGTTGCATGAGCTTGACGTGGAAATAAGGCCATGCACAACTTGATCTAACCTCGACTTTTTTTTTTCTTTCTTTTTTCAAATTATTTGATAATTTAATTCAAAGATTTTAAAAGGTGATCGTATATGCTATAGTTATGCTTTGGTTCTAATACATCATTAAATTTTGTATAAAAGTTATGCTTTAAATTATCATTTTAATTTTTGTAGCTCAACGGCAATAGAATGGTGAGAAATTCGAACACGTGACCTCTTAATACCTTATTTTAGTTTCGATCGTCTAAGCACCATTATGGGTTGAATAGTTTGCTTAAATTTTTTTTTGTATTATATTGTCTATGTTCTTTGGTTACATCCTCCAAATCATAGATTTCCTTATGTGGTAGGGTGTTTTATTTGAATATATGGTACAGAGAGACAATATTGTTTGAATATAAGATTTTCTAGTGTTTAATTGACGGCAATGTGAATAACAAAGAGTTGATTTCATAATATTTCACTTGGGTAAAAAATAAAGGGAATTCAATTTTTAGTTTAAATGGAAAATGTGAGAGAACAAAGGGTGTCTTTTTGAAAAATATGTGAGGATGATGAAGTTGGAGATTCGAAACCTCTGACATCTTAGATCAAGAATACATTGTTGTTTTGAAGATTAGAATTTTGGAAAGAAAAAATCTAGAAAAAATTCTAGCTTAGGAGCATTAGTATATTCTCAGGCCCTCAGTTATGGTTCAAATCCCTCATTCTAAGTCTGTGAAGTTTGTTTTTAGTTTTCGGCATCGGGGTGTCTCGGATTTGCCGTTTATAGCAACTTCTAGTGTCTTTTTTTGTTGATATTTTATTTGCTAGTTTTTAAATTATTTGCTGACCTAGTTTGGTTAATTTGAGTGAATATGGATGAGAGTAAGCAAACAAGTGTTATCTCTTACTCGATGGAAAGCACGAGATGTAAGTTGAATGACACAAATTAACTTGATTGGAGTTAGATGATTTGGAATCACCTATTGAACAATGAAATGGAGGTCACATCGATGAAGATCCACCTAAGGAAGATGAGTGGAAAAAAAGAGGTGATTGAAGTGATGCATGCCTATATAACCAGATCACTGGAAAGAAAAATGATGAGCGAAAATTTGTGATAAAAGGAATTGAAATCGGAACTTTTACGCCAAAAAGGATAGTTTTTCAAGATTTAAAGATATAATTAAAACTTACTCTAAGTATTTTAAAATTTAACCAAAACTAGATAAATAAGATCCCATTGCCATGAATAAACTAAAAGAACCCAAGCAAAAATGCCTTTAGTATTTATGATCCAACTGTTACAACTTTGGAGGAAGACAAAGTAAACAGAGAAGAAGATGGAAAGGCAAAATTTGAAGATAATTCTCAAAGGTTCTATTGAAGTTGAGATACAACACAAAGAGAAAAAATGAGAAAAAGCTTAAAAAGAACTATGGTTAGAACACTCTTTTAAGCAGTAAAAATGAAGTTGTTGAACCTAGAAAAAATGGAAAAAAAAAACATGGGCTAAAGGAGCCGTTTAACGTCTTGCAGCAAGCTTATACCAGCAGGTCATCATTTCTCAAATAGTAAGTTTGTTGTCCTTTAAAATCTTTGCATTTATTGTCTGAAAATTGTGTTGTTGGAAAACATTGTGCTTCTGCTATTCTTTTATTGCAATTGTCCTTGGTTTCATTATTTTGCTACACTTCATTATTTTTGTTTACATCTTTCCTCAAACTAGAGGTAGGGCAAGGTCGGACTCCAAGTTTGCCTCGAAGTTCTTTAAACATACCTTTCGGTAGAGGCTTGGTGAATATGTCAGCCAACTGGTTGTAGGACGGAACGTAATGAGTTATCAACGTTCCGATAGCTACCTTTTCCCTTACAAAGTGATAATCTAATTCTATATGTTTAGTTCTAGCATGAAAAAAAGGGTTTATAGAAATTTGTAAAGCACTCAAGTTATCACAAAATAACCCAAGAAGCTTGAGGATAGGAATGCCAAGTTCTCTAAATAGATGAGTTAACCACGTAATTTCAGCAGTTGTTGTTGCCATTGCCCTATATTCCGCTTCCGAGCTAGATCTAGATACTATCGGTTGTTTCTTTGATGACCAAGAGATGAGATTAGAGCTTAGGTACACACAGAATCCTGTGGTACTTCGTTTGATTATTGGACAACCCCCCTAGTCAGCGTCACAAAAGGCATAGAGATGATGGCTACTATGTTTGAAGTAAGTTATCCCATAGTCTATGGTGCCAGCCAAATACCTTAAGATTCTTTTTACCTCTTTTAGATGTTTGTAGGTAGGGGCCTCAAAATTTTGACATGGTTGATTCACGCCATGAACTAGATCTGGCCTAGTGAGAGTTAGGTATTGTAATGATCCTACCAGGCTTCTATAATCAGTTGTATTTATTGGCTCGTCACCAGATGTGATGTTTTGGCTTGGTGAAACTGCCATTGGTGTTGCACTAATGGATGCCTCAGCCATTCCTGCCTTAACAGAAGGTCTTTAATGTATTTCTTTTGAGTGAGCATTAGACCATCCCTTATAGTGTGAACTTCAACCCCCAAGAAAAAGTGTAGATTTCCTAGGTCCTTGGTTGAAAATTCTTTGCTTAGTTGAGTGATAAGGCTTGTGATTTGGACATTCTCATTCCCTGTTAAGATTATGCCATCCACATAGATCAACATAAGTATTATAGTGTTGTTGTGTTTATAAATAAAAAGTGAAGCATCAGAATGACAAGAGATAAATCCAATGTGCATTAAGAATTTAGATAGACGATCAAACCATGCCCTTGGGGCTTGTTTCAAACCATAGAGAGCACGATTGAGTTTACACACTGCATGAGGTTGTGCTTCATTAACGAACCCATGAGGTTGAGCAATATATACATCTTCCTTGATAAAACCATGTAGAAAAGCATTTTTAACATCCAATTGCTTGATATTCCATTTGGAAGTGACTGCTATGGCAAGTATAATTCGAATGGTAGTTGGTTTGATAGTAGGACTGAAAGTTTCTTCATAATCAAGCCCTTTTAATTGAGAATACCCTTGAGCCACTAATCTTGCCATGTAGCGATCTAGAGTTCCATCTTCTTTAAGCTTTACCCTAAAGATCCATTTGGATCCAATGACACTGTATTAGTTGGAGGAGGAACCAGATCCCAAGTCTTGTTTTGTTGGAGAGCTTTGAGTTCTTCTTCCATAGCAGACTTCCATTCAGGCATCTTTATAGCAGACTTATAGGTTTTTGGTTCAGGTATAATTTTCATAGCTAGATAAGCCTCATTTGACTTAGTTTTGTGACTCTTGAGGTGTTGGATGGTTGAGTATAATTCTAGGTCTAGATCAGGATTTGATGCCAGTTTATGGTCTAGTGACCATTTGATGGATGGAAGTATTCTCCTTTTTGCTAGACTGTGGTTGAGGTGTCATTAGTTGAGTTTCTAGTTTCTCCATCAGTGGAATATCAAGGTTAATGCTCAATTGATTACTGATATCAGGCAGAGACTTGTGATGTTCTAAAGGATAGTTAATTCTTAGAGAAGTTCCTTCCTTGATTTGGCTTGTTGGTGCCAAAAGTCTATTGTTTGGACCTTCATCTAGACAGTTAGATAGACATTTTTCAATGCCTTCATTTGTTAGCCTGAAACAACATTCCAGGTGAGGCTCTTTTGTATAATGAACATCATTTTCATGTTCTAAATTGGAGGAAGTGAGCATATTATTTTCTATTTGATTTCTATCAAAGGATCTTTGAGTGTCTAACTCATAAGTATGAGTTTCTGTTGGATTTTTACTAGAAATCTCATCTTTTGGTCCTTGTATACATGCTGAACCTTTTTTCATAGGTTCAATCAAAGCTTCTGCTATAACACTATCAGTAGTGTCTTGAAGCTCATTATTAGTTTGAATTTTATGCTGACTTTGTGATTTAGAGGTAGTGGATTCACTTGCTCTTCTCATGATTTTTGTTTCATTATCATGATTGTGAGCATGGATTAAACTATGAGAATTGGGTTCATTCATCACACATGTTGTTACAATAACATTGGTATTTTGAATTTTAGTGACTTTGGTTTGAAAAAAGTTGATCATGTTGTTTTGCTCCCTTTCTTCATTTCGAGGGTTGATTGTGTGATGATTGTTTTCCATCACAAAAGACTCATCTAGGATTAGTGAGGTAGTGTTTTCACTAGTATTGCAGTTTGTGTCAACACCACATGTGTCTTCTATAAAATGTATGTCTTTTCTTGAGTCTTTCCTTAAACTTGGCACTACTGGGAATGTGTTCAATGGTGAGCTTTGTTCTCTTTCATTATTAGAAGAACAATCATGTGCTATATTCAAGCTGGAGTTTTTCACCCCAAACCACCCTTCTAAGTCCGAAAATTTTGTTATTTCTAGGGGGAATGATTTTGTTGCGGATGTATGAGCTTGTGGCTTGAGATGATACACCCCTTCATCAAAGATAACGTGTCTCTCTCTCTCTATATATATATATGCGATTTGTCTTAGGATCCAGACATCTATATCCTTTATGAATAGTGCTATAGCCAATAAGCACACATGGATAGGTTCTTTTTTCAAATTTGTTGTGGTTGTAATTCCTTAGGTTAGGAAAACACTTGCATCCAAATATCTTTAAGCTGTCATAGGTGGGTTTCCTGCCATACAACATATTAAATGGAGTGCTCATATGTAGGGTATGACAAGGCATCCGATTTATTAAGAACACAACTGTCATAAAAGCATCAACCCAGTATTTAGTGGGAACTTTTTCTTGGAAGAGAAAAGTCAACCCTGTCTCTACAATATGCCGATGTTTCCTCTCAACAACCCCATTTTGTTGGGATGTGTGAGGACAACTAAATTGGTGTTGTATACTTCTTTCCTCAAGATATGTTTTTAAATTATGGGAGGTAAACTCTCTTCCTCCATCACTTTGGAACACTTTAATCCTTTTATCAAAACAAGTTTCTATCATTGTTTGAAACTTCACAAAACATTCATAGAAATCAAATTTCTTCTTTAAAGGATAAACCCAAGTAAACCTGGAGTAATCATCAACAAAACATGCATAATGCTTAAAATTTTGACAAGAGTTGATAGGAGCTAGACCCTATAGATCACGGCAAACTTTATAAAAAATAGATAAACTTAAACTAAGACTCGACTGAAAAGGTAAGCATGAGCTCTTGCTCAACTGACATTTCGTACATATTTTTTCTTGTCTTTCCCAAGTAGAAATATCAATAAACTTGTTACTACTCATATATTTTAGGTAGTTTTCATTCAAATGACCCATTCTCCTATTCCATATATCATAGGGAGCTTTATTTGAAACAAGATAGGCTTGTTCAATCCTTTCATCTCTCAACCTTGAAGCTTCTAAAGCATAGAGACCTTCTCTGTTATGTCCTCTTGCTAGTATCTCCCCTTGTTTGTTCTTTACACAAAAAGAGTCAGCAGCAAAGGTTATCTTACAGTCGTTATCTTTAGCTAGCTTACTGACAGAGATTAAATTTTTTGTCATGTTAGGAACTATAAGAACATCATTTAATTTTAGCTAATGTTGGGATCAGCATACATGTTGGGATCAGAGTTGTTTACCAGATTGAAAGCAGCAAGGGCTCGAGTGACGTTTATTGCTTAATAGCTATGATCAAATCTGTTCCAATAATCAAGAGTTGAATGGTTTGCTTTTCCACATATTTGACACAGAAATTCGTCATCAGTGAGGAGTTGTTCTTCCTTTTGTTGCTGACTAACAATTACTCGTTCTCTTGTTTAATTTAGAGGAGGCCGAGTATGATTCTCTTGGTGAGAGGTAGAGGTTGAGTTTCTGTTTTGAAAACTTTTTGTAGGTTGGTTTTGTTGGAAGCCTCTTCCTCTTGGAGAGAAAACGCGACCTCTTCCTGTATTTCTCCCATGGTAAGTGTAGTAGGCCTGAATGTGATCAATGTTCACATTCTTTTCCTCCTCAGATTGAAGTTCCATTTGTTGTTCATGATTTTTTAAGGCAAGAACAAATTGATTGTAGGTAGGGTATGGAGGTTTTGAGAGCATTGTTGTTTTAAACTCTCCGAACTTGCTTCCCAAACCTCTAAATAGATGCATTACCTTAGTGAGGTTGTCAAGAGGTTTCTTTATAGCTACTAGCTTGTCACAAATACTTTTAAATTTCTTTAGGTAATCATCTAGGGGCTGGTTTCCTCTTCTTAGATTAATTAAGGCTTCGTTGAGATGGAGTTCATTCTCCTTTGTTACTGTCAAAAGGAGTTCTTCCAAGCATTTCCACACTTGGTGTGCCATGTCTGTTCCTTCTAGCTGGACCAAGATTTCTTCTGAGATGGTCCCTAACAACCATGAAATTAACAGTCCATCATTGTTCACCCATGATTGAACCTTTTTGTCAAGTTCACCTTCATCACCATCTTCAAGATTCTTCTTCTCCAAAATATTTTCATCTTCTAGATGTTTTTGCAATCCTAAATTTTTAATAATGGGAAGGATTTGAGACTTCCACAACAGGTAGTTTGTTGAGTTGAGTTTGATGGAGATGAGGCTTGAGCATTGGTGAAAAGTTTGGATGGAGATGGTAGTTTCTGTCTTGGCCATAAAATTCTTAGTTACTTTTCAATCTTCTCCCTTTGTGTTCAGCTCTGATACCATAAAAGAACCCAAGCAAAATGCCTTTAGTATTTATGATCCAGCAGTTACAACTTTGGAGGAAGACAAAGTAAACAGAGAAGAAGATGGAAAGGCAGAATTTGAAGATTCTCAAAGGTTCTATTGAAGTTGTGATACAACACAAAGAGAAAAAATGAGAAAAAGCTTAAAAAGAACTATGGCTAGAACACTCTTTTAAGCAGTAAAAATGAAGTTGTTGAACCCAGAAAAAATGGAAAAAAAACATGGGCTAAAAAAGCCGTTTAACGTCTTGCAGCAAGCTTATACCAGCAGGTCATCATTTCTCAAATAGTAAGTTTGTTGTCCTTTAAAATCTTTGCATTTATTGTCTGAAAATTGTGTTGTTGGAAAACATTGTGCTTCTGCTATTCTTTTATTGCAATTGTCCTTGGTTTCATTATTTTGCTACACTTCATTATTTTTGTTTACATAAACATCCAAAAGAAAAGAGAAAGCATAAATCATCGAAATATTCACGACTTTATTATGATTTTATTTGGGAAGTGACAAAAAAGTGTTTAAATTGGCTTAGAAAACCAAGTAGGATACTAGAAAGATTTCTCAAAGTAAGAATTTAAGAACTAAAGCAAAATTCAAATGGTTGAATACTTTGAACTAGCATTATTAATTATGCTATTTGTAGGAATAAAATAAAGAATTGAATATAATGATGACTTGCAAACTAAGAAATTAAAGATGGTTTAGGGCCCAAAAAGAGACCCCACACCAACCTTCGTTTTATTTTGGTGATTGTTCAACTTAGCCTAATTTCTATTTATATTAATTAGGTGAGTGGAAAGAATAGTTCCATCACAAAAGTTTTTTTTTCCTTACATTTCCTCCCTTATTTAATGATGCTAATCATAATTTTTAATCAACCTAATAGTATTTAATTCATAATATTAAACAACCAAAAAGACTTTGCCAAAGCTTTTCTAAACATTCTTAAATCACATTATTGCATCATCATTCTAGTTCTTAATTCAAAGAGGATTTAGGTTATTGATGTAGAAAAATATCCCTTTAGAAAATTCCGACCAATAAGATTAATTATTAAGAATCATTACTCATGGAGATGATGATTAGCTATTAATAAGGATATCTAATTAACTAAATTATGCTTAGTTATTTTTGAAATAAATTATAAATATTCAAGTTAAGGGTGATTTATTTATTTATTATTTTGTGCTTGTATTGTATTGTTTTTTTTTTTTTTTGACTGACATGAAAACTAAATTGAATTCAAACAAGGGTTTACCACTCCCCTGAAATCAGAAGCATATAATTCTCAGCACTCAGAGGGCACCACCTCACTAACTAATAAGAAACAGATAATCAGAATAATTTTGTGGTTGTATTATTGGATTATATTAGAAACCCCAATTCAAGATTATTCAAGACAAAGCTTATAAAAGAAGATTTGAATTATTTGGAAGCATTAGAGAGTTGATATTGTCTGGTCTCCCGCGACTATTAATTGGTACTACCAAATACATTGGTTTGAAAGAGATGATGAGTATACCTAGCTACTATGTTTGGTTAACTCAATAATTAATGGTTACACAATCCAAATTTATGATCGTGGGAACTATTGTTCTTATTAACAAGTTCTAACTTCATTAAAGTAATAATATTATCGATATAATTAAAAATAAAAAACAAAAACAACTAAATGAAACTCAACCAAATTGTTAATGAACTCAAATAAGAAACCCAAGCAAATTGTTATAACATTTAATATTAATCATTTACAATAAATTTAAGCTTAATTCCCCAAGTTAAATTAAATATAGAAAAAAATTGAAAATATATATTTATATTTATATTTGAAAGATTTAATTTTGATAAGTAAATATTATAGAATATTTTTGAAAATCAAAACCGTACATCTGTAAAATTTCGGGTAGTTAAATATAAAATAAAATTCCTCAAGAAGTTATTAATAAATTCTATTCTATTTTAGATACAAAAGTAACAAAAATGATAACAAGAACATACTTTAACCACATTTTTTTTTGTGATCGAGAGTGATAGATTCAAACTCTCCTTTTTCGATTGTAGTTGAACTAAAAAAATACAAGTAATAAAAATAAATACAAATTTTTAAAAAATGAAGTAAAGAAGAAAAAGAAAGAAAAAACAAATCCAAAACTAATAATAATAGAAGATTAACTAAAAAAAAAAATGAGGTGGAAACTAATTATAAAAACGAAAAAAAAACCGCCCACCAAACTCGGGAAATAATTTCTTCTTCTTTTCTGCTCCCTTCTCATACCATGCATAGCTCACTTATAAACTAATTATTCCATTTATTCCAAGAGTTTATTTGACCTTTTTTTTTGCCTTTTATGTTGCATTGTTTATTTTATTTGAATTTGAGAGTTTTGGTGTTTGGGTTTGATGAGTTTTCATTTTCTGTTTCTTGTTGGCCAAATTTGATTGGTTGATTGATTTTGGACGTTTAAAAAAAGAAAATACCATTTAGTTCATTGGATTGTAGAGCTCGATATCAAATCCAAAACAAAGCTCAAATTAGTCGTCGTTTGATGATAGTACATTCATCTTGAGTTAGTTGAATAGTTTTTTTTTTTTAGAGAACTAAATGATTGCGGATTAATTTCCTATGAAAATTTTTTATATTCAAATATTTTAGGGTAAAAAGTTTGTCAATAAAATATGTATAAGTTGGTCTCAAATAAAATAAAAACAAAAATCCAAACACTATGGTATAAATATTAATCTAAAGTAAATTTAGTTATTTGCCCATATGCTATATAATGGTAAAAGTAAACTGTAATTAAGTATATATTTTTAATTTTTAATCCATATATTATATAAGGGAAATTGTGCTCAATAGTCTAATTTTACAAAATAATTCAACATCTTGATAAATTTGAAAATATTTACCACATACGATATTATTAATACTCATTATATAATATTATTTTATTATTAATACAATATTTTGTATTATTAATACATTATTATGTATTATTAATACAATATTGTATGTTATTAATACAATATTGTGTATTAATATAGCATTATTATTAATAGTACCATATAATAATATCGTATAATTATTAATAATATCGTGTAATCATTAATACTTATGACTATGATTGCTAAATTTTTTTTTCCTAGTATTGTAAATACTTTTTCAGTTTGACCTATTTCTAAAAAAAATCCTTCTTTTATATGTTAAATTACAAATTTAGTCTCTCAAATTTTTATATTTATCTTTCAATTCTTGAATATTAAAAATTGTCTAATGTCTTTTGGATTTTGGATTTTGTATTTATTAACATATTCTATGTATTTTAAATAAAAATTTAATATTGATTTGGATGGATTAGTTCAATACTATCTGTTTTTTTTTTAAGGCTGGGTAGGAATATTGTACTTGCTCTCCATTTTGAATAATGACTTAAAGAACAATATGATTGGCTTTTGGTTTAGGTTTTTCAACATATAGCAGTTGAGTTTGCCTCTACTTTTTGGTGCATTCTCTATAATCTCCACAAATAATTAGCATCTCATTATTGCCTTACAAAGTTCTTTTCTTTAAAAAAGAAAAAAAAAAAAAAAAAAAGGCAACCAATCCACATTTTAATTGGAAAATCAAGATTTGTTCTACACAATTTGAAGGGTGGGGTTCTACTTTTAAGCAATGTTAAGTAAAACTACTTCCTAACCACTTTAGTTGAAAGTGTTCAACAGCAAACTTTTAATTTTGAAGTTTTCTCTGTTAAATTATCTACTATTGTTTTCTTTTGATAAGAGTGTTTGAATAGAAAGGTAATTTGGATGAATAGAAAGGTAATTTGGAGTGGTTTGGCATGGATTAACCCCAATTCCACTTATGGAAAAAACAACTTAGAATCTCTATTAAATACTTCCTTAAGATTGGCATAAACCCTCCAAAAAGCTTTTATAAACCGGTATAATATCACTTTTACTTTAACTACTTATAACTCATCAATACAAATGATAATTTTTTGCTACAATTACTTATGATCTCTCAACCCAAACAAGAATTTTCTGTCACAACCATTCTTAATCCCTCAACCAACTAAGATTTTTATCTTTCTCCAAACCGCTCCAAACTCCTCATAACCACTACTTCTATTCAAATCCCTCTATCCAAACACACATTATTAAATGATTTGAAATTTTTTAAAGACTATTTTGACTAGGTAATTAAATATCAAATAATTATTGAGGAGAAATCACTTTTGATATTTTTTATTGTCCAGACCAACTTACGTGTACCTCGACTAATGTCATCAGACGTATCTTAATTATATCAATCTTACCTTAACCTCTAATAATGCAATTCAATAACTGAAGTGGTTTGGAGGGAAATCTAAATACCAAAATAAAAATATAGTTTTTAAAAAATAAAAATTGAAAATTCATAGTTACATGCCAATATAACTCAATAGGACCATAGACCTCCTTTTTGGTGGACGTATAGAGGTGTCCTATGTACCTAACGAAAAGATCTCTATACTCTTTATATATTTGAAACTACTAACAAATTAGTTAAATTATTTTTGGTCCCTATGACTTTTTTATATTATTTTCATATAGTTTCTATAATTTAGTCCAACTTTTTGCAATGTCTCAAACATTATAAAATAAATAAATAAAATTTGTTACAATGAGCTAATATTTTTCATTTGACTACATGTGCTTCTTGACTGTATAAAAAATCAAAACTAATTTTTTTAAAAAGGATAAAAAGTAGATTGTTTTTGTATCAATGTAAAATATAGTTTAAAGATCATTTGTAAGATTTTACCAAGTGATCATAGTAGCACATTGAAAATTTTAATCTATGTTTTAAGAAAAGTTATATATAAAAATTAAAAAAAAAAAATCGAAGAGAAAAGATATATCAAATTAAAACTTTAGTTTTGTCGTCGGAGCATAATTTCAACTTGGGTCCTAATGATTTTTTTTTTCCATTGAATATAACTTTTTTTTTTTCATTATGACAATTTTGTGTTTTAATATATTTTTAAGTTCAACATTTGAGTAAGATTTAAACTTTTTGGTTGGGAGTATATATCGATTACTATGAAACTAAATTTATTAGATAACATGAAATTTAATCTCAAAATCAATTGGTAATCAGAGAAATAATTCAAGTAATTTTTATTAAGGTGATGATAACTTCCAATTCTTATTATTCCAATAAGGAGATATATTCAACCTGCTCCTTTAAGATGAGGTTATTATTGGTTAGTTAATCTTAGATCTAATCTCAATTTTATTTTTGTCATACACAATACTTGCTTGTGTTCAATAGTCAATAATAATATATTAGTTGACATGAGATTTCAATCTCAAAATTAATCAATTGAAGATAAGAGATGCTACATTTTTTTTTTTATTAAGTTAGAGAGAACTTCTTACATTTGGAATATAGTACATAGGCCAGAATCTCAAAAACTCTAATAATTATCATTTTTTTTTCCTGAGTTTGAAGCAAAAATTGAATGAATTATTGATCTTCCTCAATTATGCTACTTAGACTTTAGACCCAAAAGAATTACCCTAGTGTGATGGATAAGAAATTGAAAAAAGGAAAAGAATAACATAGTAGATCTACTTGTTCAACATGCAACACTTATGAATAAAAAAAAGTTTTAGGTGCATAACTATTATTGCTAAATATATTTTGATCATGCATCGAAATACAAGTTACATTTTTTAATTATTATTTTAATTATAAAAGAAAAACAAGTTACTTGTTAATTACTTTTCTCCTATGAATGATGTCCTAAAAAAACATTCATTTTCTTTTAGTACATATCACGGGAGGGGGACAAATACCAATTCTCGAGATTGAACTTGTGACGCTGGTGTTGAATTAGTTTATAGCCAAACAATGAAATTATTACACCAGTGATCCATTCACTAAAAAAAAAAATTAAATTTAAAAAAAAAAAAAACAAAAAAAAACATTCATTTTGCCTACTAGAGCAATAGCGCCTCAATTAGTATAAATGTATAATTTGAATTTCCCACCTATTGTTGTCAACTAAAAAACATCATTTTTCAAAAGAAAACTACTCGAAGAAATTCATAAAAACACAACTTTAAGTATACTATTTTTTTCAAACAACTTTTTTTTTATTGTCAAACAACTTATTTTAATTACTTTTATAGAAGGAATTTTCAATTAACTGAAAACCTAAGATTAAACTTTTTGCATACATATATACCACCATGTCATAAAATAATTAAATAAATCAACACGACATGTACAATATATATGTGTTTGACTTACTAATTTTACAACTCGAATAATTATTATTAGAAAATCAAAAGCTAGAGGATTTGCTAATTCTTTGATAATGATTTTACTAACAATTAATTAACTAAAATCCCTTTGTTACTAAAGTTTGAGTAGTAGTTAGCTACCAACTCCAACTTTTTTGGTTCTTCACTGCTTTCTTTTCCTTACTTTGATTATTCCCTTAAAACATTATTGAACAAAGTCTCCTTCTATAAATTAACACTTCTAATCCTCATTATAGCAAGTTCTCAAGTTACCTTCTTGGAGTGTTTCCTAGAAGCTTTTGAGAAAGAAAAGAGAGAGTCATGGCTCGATCTCGAAGTCTTCTCTTTGTCATTGCACTTCTTGCTTTCGCTTCCGTTTGTTTCGCCCACAAGACGGGTGGTGGCGGCAGTAGCATCGGGTATAGCAGTTATTTGTATCCTCAATTCTATGATCATTCTTGTCCAACAGCTCAAGAGATTGTGAAGCCCATTGTAGCCAAAGCTTTTGCTAAGGAAGCTCGTATCGCTGCTTCATTGATTAGGCTTCATTTCCATGATTGTTTTGTTAAGGTTATTATATACAAAGTTCCTTTTTATCCATACAAAACCTTTTTCATCAAAACACTATTAGTTTATTACCTTTGTTTTATTATTATTTTTTTAAAAAGGATTTTGAAATCTTGACCAAAACACAAAAGCCAATTTTTTTTTTTTTTTCCTTCTAAAACTACCATTTTAGTGTTTCAAGACTCAAAACATTTTGAAAGTTAGGATGATATAAAAATAAACAAAAGTTCATTAATAATGGGGTATAAAAACAAAATGATTCATTCTCTTGCACATAATTTTGTCCAATCAAAATTGGAAAATGAATGGAGCTGCTGAGCATGGATTTGAACCATCATGTTAGTCATTATTGAGAAGCTAATAATTAGCATAAACATTTCAGGGCTGTGATGCTTCAATATTGTTAGATAGCAGTGGGAGAATAGCCAGTGAGAAAAGGTCCAATCCAAACAGGAACTCTGCTAGAGGCTTTGAAGTCATTGATGAGATCAAATCTGCATTAGAAAGGGAGTGTCCCCAAATTGTTTCTTGTGCTGATATCTTGGCCATCGCTGCACGAGACTTGACCGTCATCGTAAGGCTTCTATATATCCAGACTATCCTTTCATTTAAGCGTACTCAATTCAATTATTCTAGACTTTTAACATAGTATCAGAGTAAGAATAATCGATTGTGATTAATTTGGTACTAAAGACAGGAGGACCCAGTTGGGAAGTTCCACTAGGAAGAAGGGACTCAAGAAGAGCAAGTCTAAAGGGCTCTAACAAAGACATCCCAGCTCCAAACAACACATTTCAAACCATTCTCACAAAATTCAAGAGACAAGGCCTTGACATTGTTGATCTTGTTGCTCTTTCTGGTAAAAGCTTCTCGTCCACCAAACCTCCACTCGTAAGCGACTAAATATACCATAACTTATCAACTGTATCGATATTATCAATTGCAGGAAGCCACACTGTTGGAAACTCTCGGTGCACCAGCTTCAAGCAACGACTCTACAACCAATCTGGCAATGGCCAGCCCGACCCTTCTCTCGAGGCCTCATACGCTTCTGAATTGCGCATGCAATGCCCACCATCGGGGGGTGACCAGAACCTCTTTTTCCTAGACTTCGTCAGCCCGACGAGGTTCGACAACTACTACTTCAAGAATATCTTGGCTGGGAAGGGTCTGCTGAACTCGGATCAAGTCCTCTTGACGAAGAACCGACAATCGGCGGAGTTGGTGAAGACATATGCAGAGAATACAGAGCTGTTTTTTGAGCAATTTGCCATATCCATGGTTAAGATGGGGAACATTTCTCCTCTCACTGGTTCAAGGGGTGAGATCAGAAACCAATGCAGGAAAGTTAACAAACATTAGGAAAATGAAGATATTTTATTTTTCAATGTAGTATGTCTGTAAGCTGCTTCTTCTTTGTTAGTTTCTTTGTGGAATTGTTGAATGTTTTTGTGCTGTGCTTTTAAAGTTAAAGTTTCTGAGTTCTGTTTGCATCTCCATAGAAATTTCAAGTATTTGTGTTCCTTGTTTCTGAGCTCTTGTTTGATAAATTTTATATTTTTCTCCTTTTTCTTTTTATGTTTCCCTTCAAATGAGATTAATTATGCTCTGTTTGTGTTTAGGACCTTAGTTATTTTGTGTGATCTTAACCAATTTTACATTAATAAAAGGTGTCTTTTGAAGGACCTATGAGTAAGATCCTAATTTAAGGATGTGTCTACTAACTCTAATAATTATAAAAAAGGTGGAATAGTTCAAAAATCTACAAAAACATAAATTTAAAATTCAATTTTTTTTCGGTTATAAAATTAATGGGTTTAATTATTTTTTAAGTTTAAAAATCAAACAGAGACAAACCTAAAAGTTTAAGTTATAATTCAACCAAAAACTTTAACTTATAATGGATACAACAAGAATCTAAAAAAAAAAACGTGTAGATGTATTATAAAAGAATAGTCTCGGTTTAAATTTAATTTTTATAGCTTACTCGAATTCAAATTTATAAACTTTCTTTCAATTTCATTTTGCTGAATCTTTATTATGTGCTTTTAATTATATTATTGACTAACTAACATCATTATCTTCTCACCATCCAAAATGTACCTCAATCAGCTTAAAAGTATTGGTGTATAACTAAAAACTAAAAAGTCTGTGTATTTTTTTTTTTGTTAAACTAAAGAATATTGTGAATCAAATAAATTTATGTTTTATTGAAAACTAATTTCAACGTTTTAAAAAATTAATTTTTACAATGAAAAATAGCAACAACAAAAAAAAAGTTTCATATTGATCGATCAAATTGATGTTTTGCATTAACTTTTTTATTTTTATTTTTTACAATGTCAATCAAATTTGGACATTTAACTATGTTATTTTAGATTAAAGGGTTCTAAGTGGTTTGTCAAAACCCCTCATTTAATTGATGAATTACAAATTAGAAGTGATATGGGACCTATAAAAGTTTATAAAAGCTTTTTAGAGAGTTTAGGGAAGTTTTAAGAAAACTTTTCAAACTACTTTGTTCAACATGAGATTTGGTCAATTCTTGTCCAACCCCTCAAACACTCCTTAATTTCGCATCAAAAGATGCCTTGGTGTGACACATTTGTCCATGCCTTGGGCAAGTGAACATTGAGTAGTAAAAAATTCTGATCAATCCACAAATTTGAAGTGAAGAAACAAGAAATTAACTAATTATGTAAAAAAAAAAAAAAGAAAATGAATGAAGTCATTATAAAATTCTCCAAATAATGCTTTATACCAAACTTCATTACAATTCAAAACATACAGGGAGTCAAATAAATTCAATTTTATGACCAGATCATGTATTTAAATTGAACTAAAAAAAGAGTAAAATAATGTCATTTCAAAAATCGAATTTAAATATTGTAGGATCAAACTGTATGTCCGTAATATTAGTCGAAATCAACTAAAAAAATTGAACTAAAAAAATGTGAAATAAAGCCATTTAAAAAATCAACTAAGATTTATGCAACAAATTTAGCTCGGGATTCAAATCCCCAACTTCTTAGTTATGGAAATTCACTAAGCTATACTCTATTGGCAAATTGACTCAGATTTAGAAAACACAGTTATTAGTAAACAAAATTAGTTTAAATAGACAAAACAAAAAACAAACGTACAAGAGTTCGTTTTTTTTTTTTAAATAAAAACAAAAATACCCCAATTGCAATATTACCCTTTATCTGCTCATAGAGTAAAAATCTATTAAAGCATTGAACGGGGAGTTTCAAAATTATTCTTAAAGAGTAAAATTTGAACGAAATAATAGAATGTCAACAACTAGGTTGCTTGGATTAAATCCGAATGAACTGTATTTTACTATGTCCGACTTTTTATAACATAATTTATTTTTTACCTCAAATGACAGTAATGAAATTATTGGGAAAGGTCAGTCCAAAGTAATGTTTCAATTTAGAAAATATTGTAGTTTTAAAATAAATAAAAACCTCAAGGTCTTTTTAAAAAAATAATAATTTAGCCTTTAAAAAATTATATGGCAAATCTGGTGTTGGATGGATAGTTTGAAGTTACCATCAATAAAGATTTATTAATTTACTATTAAAAAAATAATAAATCATAGTATTCACTGAAACTATAAAGACCCACTATATATGATGTCAAAGGAAGGAGAGCATTATGATATTATGAATTTGTAACAAGAGGTTCTCACCCAGGAAGGGTAACCCCATCCCCCACAAGAAAGGACAACAGAAGTTGTTGGTAAGAAACATAAATTATCTTCCTTTACAAATGCCAGGCCTTACCACTTTACTTGGTTTTCTTTTTAAATAATCATTTTTCTATTTCTTTCACCTTACAAACAAGGGAAGCCACAGGCATAACAATGGAAGATCTTACGCTTACACCTTGTCGTCGTGGAACCACCACCTCGTCTCTTTTGGAGACCTTCCGTTCCTACAATTCTTTACATATCGATCGTTATCATCAGGGCGTTGCTGCAATGGAAAACATAAGACTATCAGAGAAGGATTTGTAGAATGCAAGGATTTATACTATTTCCAGCACCTCCAAGAGGGACATATTATGTATTGGATTGAATCAAAGTGGAATGAAGGTATCAGACCTTTGCCGTGGAGCTCGACAGCATGGAGAGAATGCTGATACAGATAGAACTTACAGTCATTGCAGGCGACCATGAATCATACAAAATATCTACACAGTTTCAGAGTAAAGGGATATAACAATGGTTAGTGTTGCTATGGAGGAGTTAACTAAGTTCTCAGACAAAGCCAATAGACAATAAACAAACCCATATAATAGATGAATACGACTAGGATAAAATTCAAAACTCAACATGCACTAGCAACAAACACCAACATGATGCCAACAGAAACATGTATGAGAGGAAAAAGTAACAGGCGCAACTATTTTATAGTTCAACAATAATTGGAGTAAGAGGATTCGAACTCTTAATCTTTTTTTTAGTTCAACGGCATTTGGGGTGGGGGGTTCGAAGTCATAAGTCTAACCTGTTGAGCTATGCTCTTGTTGGCAAATCATCCTAAACATACGTTTAATTTCAGTTGTGCTATGCTTTTGTTGGTGTAAGATATATAACTTTCACACCACCATATTAAATTATAGGAAGGCACATAATTTCAGTCACCCATGTATAGTGCATTTGAGCAACTAGTACGTTCCATAAGGCATATTCCCAACTTCACCTTCAAAATCTACATCCATTGCAAACAATCACCAACGATCCAAACTAAATTGGTTTGGTTTCAGATTCCTTTCCTTTAGCAATGATACTTTGGTTCAATTTGACAAATATCCATCCAAAGAAAACCAAACAAATGAATAAAACTTAGATTGCTAAAATAAACAAATATAAACACACCTAAAGAATTAAAAATATTACACGATAAATGATATATTGTAAAGTATAAAATGCAAGTTTTAAAAGACTCGAGTTAAAAGCAAAACAATTACATTCTAATATGCTAGGGAACTTTTTTTTTTTTACATATATTCTAAGAAAAGAGTTTTTTCGTCTATACAATATAGTTATTACCAAAAGGAACGAAATCCAAAATCCAGCAGTACTTCTTCTATACAAAATGCTATCAAATCCAAGATAAAGAGATTTCCTTTCTCTTGAACTAATAAGACAGGATATATTTCAAACCTTCTTGTAACATCAAATCATTCAGGTTTCCCATGAAGAGTCACTGATAAGCCTACAGGTAAGGTACCACCAGTATATGGTAGAAAAATCTATTAACGTCTCCATTTGAATATGATATCTACTTGGGTCAAATACAATTAAACACCATTATATTATTGTACGACGTTCTGAAGTCTGACCCTCGGAAGAAGAGAAGAAATTATCCAATCCCATATTTATTTTTTGTTTTTTTTGTGCGTAAGAGCCACTCTCAACTTCTTTCCAATTCTTTCTCACATCCCATCAAACATATTTAAATCCTATAAAACATCAAATCAAATTTTATTACAATAAAAATTAATATAAATTTTTTAAAAAAAAATTCTCTCTTAAACACCAATTCCCAAAAAAGAAAAATTCAAACATCTCTTTTCAAAACACAAACCTCCAAAAAAAACTCTAACGTCTCCTCTTCAAAACATCAATTTTCAAACAAATACTTCATCCTTCCAAATCACTCCACTTCCCCTCCATTCCCTCTTCCTCTTCTCTCTTCTCCCAAACTCCAAAATCCAATCACCCAAAAAATTCCCTATAGACAGCATTAAACTCAAAACTAGGCTGATGAAAAAGGGCTAAAAAAAAAGGAAGTTGAGTGGAAGTAAAAGAATTGAGTAGTTTGAATATGATGTTTGAGTGAGTGGTTGCAGAAAAACTTTATTCAAACAAAGTTATTTGTAGGGGTAGTCTCTTGCTGGAAAAGGTTGTTTGAAGGAAGAATTGGAGAAAAACATTGTTTGGTTAAGATTTTTGGAGAAGGGGTTGTAGGAAAAAAGGTTTTTTGACAGCTGGTTATAGAAAAACTTTGTTTGGATATAGTAGTTTAGAGGAGAGGTTGGAGAAACTTTTTCTACCTACAAATTTGGTAAACATTACACAATCTTTCTTCCCCCAACTTCCCCTTATTCATGCATGCTCTAGAGTGAAGAAAGCAAATAGAATACAAACTTGACATTCCTGAAAAACTGAAATCTCTTAAATAGAGTAAAATGGTGAAGCAAACAATTTAAGCAGCATGAAACGTTTAGACACAGAAAACAGAATATCCAAGAAGAAAGCAATAGAAAATTATGCATATACGAACCTAGACAAATGTGACCATTGCTATAGATATGAGGATGCAGAGGGGCTGGATGCAGAAATATAACCTGTTATAAAAACATCAAACTAACAACAATGAATAAACATAACCGGTTATGGAACAGAAACGATGACAGAATTGGATGATTGATGTTTAAACCTGTGGAGCTTCCATTGGGTAATGCTCAGGAAAGTCCACCTGAAGCTGGTAGGTTTCATTCGAATAGAGTGTTCCAGGAGCTCCGTTGACTTCAATCACCCACCTTCCAACAACAACAACAACAAAAACATAAAACACCCCGAAATAAACGTCAAAATTCCTACCAAAAGCAAAAAAAAAAAAAAAAAAAAGTAAAATTCCTTTCATATCAGAAACAAGAAAACCTCGCTTCGATTTAAAAAGAAATCCCAAAAAAAAAAAAAAAAAAATTACTCGGACGACAGAATCAAACCTAACATAAGCCCTAAAAACACGAATTCGAGGCAAGTAAATGAAAACGAGTAATTGAAAGAATGAAAAAGAAAACCGTAGGAGAAAAAGGGTAAGAGAAGAAAAACCTCTGGAGATTATCGGTGACCTTGTGTTTGAAACCAGCGGGAGGGTTGACCTGCCACTCAACCAGCTCCTTCTGGAGGCGATTGCAAGCGATCTTACTCAGAGCCTGGAAAAGCAATCAAATCAAATCAAATCAAATCAAATCAAAAAACGGAACGAAGAAGAGGAAGAGACAGAAAAGGAGAATTAAATGAGAGTAAATTGATGAATCAAGAAACATGGCGATGAAGATGGAAAGGGAGAGGGGACAAACCTTGCGAGCGGAGTCGGAGGAGCTGGTCATGCTTTGGGGGTTGGCTCCGCAATGGCAGAGAGAAAAGGAGAGGAAAACAATGAAGTATTAAAGCCCAAAACGTGACATCCGCCACGCTTTATATACCTCGCCGCTCCACTTTCTCTATAACACTTTTTTCTTCTCTCTAATTCTATTCTCATTTTACTTCTTTATAAAACAGAAATGTTTTGCCTGCTGCAAAATCGGATCCATTGATTTTGTTTTAAATTTTGATTTTTTTTTTTAATCAATAGATTTAGTTATACTATATTAGTGGCTGCATGCTGTCCAGTCAACATGCAAATATTACTTTTTATAAAATTAAAATTATCTCATTTTTTTCCAAATTAGGAGCTTTGTAAAATTAAATTCTTTTTTCATATTTTAAAAAACTAAAAAAACGTTTTTAAAATATTAAATGAATTCTAAAAACTAAAAAATATATATATGCTTTTAAAATTCAGTTTCTTTTTTTTTTAGAAAAGTGATTAAAAAAATATTATAAATAAAGTTCGAATCTCCAAATTTGAGATTTATTAGATTAATAATATTCAAAAATAATTTTATTTTATTAAATATTAAAAATAATAAATTTTGATCTTTTTCAAAAACAAAAAATCATTATTAATCGTATTTTTAATTTTTTTTTATAAAACAAAAAACAAAAAGTAATTATGTTTGTTTTTTTTAAAACAAAAAATAAAATGATTATTAAATGAGACCGAAATTATCTCATGATTACTTTTTTGATATTTTGAATTTGGTCCTTTCTCTTTTAAAATTTTTAATTAAAATTTTCAATTTAGACATGTGGAGGATATTATTTGAGCATGCTATTGGATTTCATATATTAGAGTAGTGTTTGTATTCGGTTATCAAGAACCTTATAATCCTAAGAATAATTAAGAGATCATATGTTTAGATATTTCATTTTCAATTATTGTTGAACTAAAAAAATATGTTCACATATATTTTTTTAATTCAATAATAATCAAGGGAGAATTCAATCATGTAACCTCGGATTATTGAGTTATATATCATGTTAATTTATTTCAAATATATATTTTTATTGAAATATTTTACATCAATATATTTTAGAGTATGAATCTTAATTTTAACCATAATTAAAAAGCCAAGTAATTCAACGAAATCAAAGTATATTTAATGACTAGAAGATTGTGAGTTTGAATCTTTGACTTTCAAAATGTAGAACTAAAAAAACATAATTAAAATAAACTATTGTAAAATAATAAATTAAATTATATAGCATTTCAAATATACTATCATAATCCTAATATAAAAAATATATGTATCATATATGTTATTGATATACTAAATGTAAAGTATAATATTGTATTATTGATATACATGTTGTTGATACATCAGCAATGGATAAATTTGGTTATACTAGTTGCTTTTTTTTTATTCAATACATTTTAAAAATAAGAAATTTAAATTTGTAACTTCTAAGCTATTATGTTCTACAAAATGCTCCAATAATTATGCATTTGTTGGCTGGTACTAAAAAAAAATGTTACAATTTTTAAGTTCCCCATAACTAAAATGGGAATAAATTTGAAAGAATAAAAAGTGGAAGTTGAATTTAATTTTTTGTTACTATATTTGCAAATCTAAAAATTCATTGCTAGACTTAAAAGGTTTTATTATGGTTTTTTTTTTTTTTTTGCTACCCATAACAACTGCCCAAGATTTTAAATTATTTTTAAATTTGTATTCCTCAGTTGTTTTTAAAATTAATTTATGTTGTGTGAAAAAACTTTTGTTCAAATTTGATGAGTATTTTTAGCTCTAAAAATTTGATGATTGTTTACCATAATTAGATGAGTAACAAAATTCATGACTTCCTAATTATAAGCACACATTTTATACCAATTAAGTTATTATTTTCTTGTTTTAAAAATTTGATGTTCATCTCAATTAATTCCAAACGTTATTTTCTAAGATACAAGTTATTGTATATACTATTATTTTGTAGTTCAACAATAATTAGAAGAGAATCGAAATTCATGACCTCTTAATTACAAACGCATACTTTATACCAATTAAGTTATTATTTATTTTTTTGTTTAAATTTCATGTTCATGCTCAATTAATTCCGACATTTTCTAAGATACAAGTTATTATTATTATTATTATTATTATTCTTATTTTTATTATTATTATTATTATATAAATTTGAGGTGTAACAAGTTAGTTTAACTCTGCACAATTGATAATATATAACAAAATACACCATTTTTTGGCGGGATGTTGATGGGATCCCTATGAAGAATAGGAGGTGATCGGGTTCCCTGCAGTGAATTTTTTCGCAAAGATTTTTTTTTTTTTTTTATCATTTTTGTCTTTTTTATATACAGATTTGTATATATTTAGATACTTTGATAACTTTGATGTCTTCATTTGTATTATAAAATAAAATAATGGAATACTCTACCTAACATAAAAATAGAGAGTTGTCAGTAAAAAGTTTCAACTCCACATACAATTGTCATTCAAAATGAAAAATTAATACAAAAGCTTAAAATTATCATTCAAACTGTCAAATACCATCTAAACTCACATAGACATATTTCACCAATATCTAAACATAGTCTCAACAAGATAGTCTTCAATAAAATAAACTTCAACAAATTAATCTTCAACAAAATCATAACATAATCTAAATATTACAACAACAAAAGGTCTAATTTAGTACAATCTCCAACCCAACTTATGCTTACAATGTTCGTAACACTTAATTACTGGGAAAAAAATAATAAATTGAAGAATTATTATAAATCAATAATTAAAAGGGTTAGGTAGAATACATGAACTTATTAGAAATTACTCACCTCATCATCTGAATCATGATCTTGGAGAATAGTCTTCAACACTTTGACATCTATTGGAGCAGATTTATCCGGTGAAGACAAGAACAAATAAAATTCTTGATTAAATAATGTATAACAAAATTTATTTGATAAATAGTAAGAACAAAAAAATATTATTCATACCTTCGGTCCATAACCAATCTTGAGCACACACATCAAAACTTTCAATAATGTAGCATGAATTTGAGATTGATGTGGACCTACATATCTACCTTCAATACTAAATGCAAGACTCTGAATCAACAGTAGTAATTGGAACTGCTAAAATATATTTGGCAATTTCATACAAAATATGATACTTTATCCCATTTAACTTCCACCAAGACAAAATGTCAAAGTCATAACTTCTGCGCAAAAGTCTCTCCTACGATCCAACTTAGGTTTGATATTGTCAACACTTGCAAAATTATTAATAAATTCATCAAACTTGAGAAATCGATCTTTCTTTTGCCTATGTCTAAAACTAGAAAAACTTACCCCCATCAAAGAACATGAAGATTCTGCTTCATTATTAGAATTTGACCTATAATACTTCATCAAATCTTTAACATGTTGCATTTCAAGAGTATAATGTGATCTATAGATTTGAGAAAAATAAAATTCAATCGGTCTCATCTTTAACCTAGGATCTAAAACGGTTGCTATTGCCACAATATCATGTATCACAGTCCAATACTTTTCGAACTTAGCAATTATTCTTGATGCCATCACTTTTATCTCCTCAACTTCATAGTTAAGCTACCTAGGAAGTTCCAATCTAGCATCACATATTTCAGAGAAAAATACACTGGATGTTGGATATAGGAAAATAACTCAATCATATTATTATTGTAGAAAGGTTTAATATATCACACATATCTTTAGCAAAACTCCAATAAAAATTTGTTTAAGTTTCAATCAATATATATACCTTTTTAATTCAACAACATTTGGATGTGAGGTGATTTGAATTTATAATCTCTTGATCGTTAAGTTGTATAAGATGCTACTATACTTCTACTCCTTTTGGCCGATCAATATATTTTGTGAAATTCTAGTTTTTTTTTTTTTATTTTTTAAATAAAGAACATCATAAACATAACTAAGGGTCACTCAAATAAACATAAAGAACATCATAAACATAACTATAGTTTTTTTTTAGGCACCTTTACCAACTCACTCAAATAAACACTCATGCAATGATCAGGAACTTCTTCCATCTAACAACGGTCTTCGCGCTCTGAAGCTCCCCATTTAGCGAGCTTGTGAGCAATAACATTCTAGTCACGACGACACTACTCAAAACTCTCGAAATTCAGTCTCTTTGTCAGCATCTTGATTTCTTCAACAATTCTCCCTACCTCTGAACGACAATGGACATGCCCTTTCAGAAGATTGACTACTCGTCAAGCATCCGATTCCACCTCTATCCTTTGAAACCCGAGGTCCAAAGAACATTCAAGGCCATTGCGAACTGCACAAGCTTCAGTAACCTCAAGCACAAAACACCCTTCAAACGGGCGAGCATACGCCACCATGACCTCACCTCGCCAATTCTGAATAATCATTCCCATTCCAGATCCATGCTCCGCCAAGTTTATAGCCGCATTAATATTTAACTTGAAGTTATCCACGTCTAGAGGCTTCCATTTTCCAAGACCATATGCATTCTTCAAAACTTTGACCCATTGCACCACCTGCAGCTTGAAAGTCTAACAAATATTGTCTACAGAAATCCCAATTCTAATTAGGGTGGTGCATCTTCCTTTGATCCATAACATCACAAAGATTGGAGTCGTCTGATAAGTCTAAATTAATTACATTTATTGTTCTTAATTTCCCTATATTATAATTCAACATTGAGTTAAAAATTGAAAAATGTATTTGAGTTGATTTAGGTGGTCGACTACAAAATATTAATGAAATATACCTAAAATTAATATTTTAGTTGAATTTACAAATTGTAAATAAAATAAAAAGAATTTGAAAATGAAAATGAAAAAAAATAATAATAAAAACATAATAAAAATCGATAACATCGGTTGTTGATTTTTTTTTTAAAAAAAGAGAAAAATATATTTACACTTTTATCTATTTTTAACATTTTTAATTTAATTATGGATTGTGGCAATTAAATGGCAAGAGAAAGTGGGAGTATTGGAGGATTTTTCTCCTGATTATTTGCAAGCACTAAAGGAATTTATAAGGGAAAAGAAAAAAAAGATCAGGGGAGAGAACAGATATAGGGGATTGTGCAGAGGAGGAGGAGGAAAGGCAGATCACAGAAACTGAGAGAGGGAGTGAAGAACGGATGAGATATTTTTTGTCCTCTCAAATGCTACAGTGAGAAATCCATCAACAAATTCGGTTTTATTTTCAATTCCTTTCTATTTTCTATGATTCATCTTATGAACAATTTTTATTAC
>JBBMKA010000022.1:11991391-12008045 GCA_037833695.1 Sechiopsis laciniata
AGATGCAATAATATAACTTTTTAAGAGAGAATTTGATTCTATTTCTAAAAATCATATTATCTCTTCAAGAAAGGAGTCAAAATTCCAAAGTTCTAAATTATGTTTGGTTGAAGGAGAGACTTCGAACATATTGTCTCAAAAAGAAAAAGAAAAAAGAGAGTCTATTTTGGTTCTCTGCCTATTATATTGTTAAGTTCAATGTTCAATTCTTTATAATTAACGACTGTGTATCGTATCTTCCATTAAATAATTATTATATTATTATTTCAACGTGTGTACATATCTCTTCTTTTTTTTTTCGAGTTACGTGTGTACATATATCTTGGATTTCTTAAACGATAAACAAAAAAAGGCTCGAAAATTTATCTTGATTTTATTTTTATAATTTTCCTATATATATATTCTTTCTTGAAATTCTTTATATATTATTTTTTAAAATTGTGATCGAATGACATGTAACAGTTTACACAATGTTTCTCAAAAAAAAAAAAAAAAAAAAAAAAGTCTACACAATTACTATCATAAACTTGCGGTTTCAGAAAGAGTAATTCTTTTATTGATTTATTATTATTTTTATTTTTATTAAAAAAAATGTTATTTAAGAGAACAAGTTGAAAAAAAAAAACAAGAAAATATAATTTTTGCCCATCCAAGTGTAATTCAATGGACAAATGACTATCAAAGAGAACCTTAAACTTATCAAATGAGTTAATGATGCAATAGTTTCATTATTTGATTGTAAACCATTTTAACATCATGATCACAGATTCAATTCGAAAATCAATATTTGACTCTCATTGATTTGAAAGCAGTGATACTCTCTGTAGAGGGTTTGCTGTCCCTTTCTCATGTACTAAAAAAAAAGAACCTTAAGCTTTAAATTTATTCTCAACCAGCAAATAATTCAACTGGCCTAAAATTTATTTGTACCATAATAGAGTAGATGTTCAATTTTTTCCTCACATTAAGTGATTGGATATAGGGGTTGGGAAAGGTGAGGAGAGGAAATTATCCAACCTCATGTTTGTTTTTTGTAAATAACAATCTCTCTCAACTCCTCCCCAACTCTTCCTCACATCCGATCAAACATATTTAATTCTATAAAATATGAAATTAAATTTTATTACAAAAAAAATTAATATAAAAAAAAATCTCTCTTAATACCGATTCCCAAAAAAATAATTCAAACATCTCTTTTCAAAACACAAATCCCAAAAAAAAAACTCTTACATCTCTCCAAAACATCAATTCTCAAACAAATACTTCATCATTCCAAATCACTCCACTTCCTATCCATTTCCTCTTCCTTTCCTCTTTTCTCTCAAATTCCAAAATCCAATCTCCCCCTAAAGTATTAGAAAGTTTTAATTTCAAATCCATAAAAATTATTTGCTCCTTATTTCATTTGATTTGAATAGTGTAGCCCAGCCTGCCTTATGATAATCTCAAAACACACAAGAAAGATAGTACTAAAAATATTATGAAAATATTGAAAAATTGACCTTAAACAAGTATTGACTTTTAAGTCAAAATTTAAAGAATAAAACATGATTTTAGCTTTCTTTTAAGATAATTTTACTTGTTTTTCCAAGTCACGAGGCAGAGAGGGATGCTTTGCCTTGCTAATTAATTATCCTTCCCTTGATTTCTAAAATTGTTATAAAAATTCTTTGGCACTCCCAATTTGAGATTAGCATATTCTAAGCTTGATCGATGGGGATAGATTTATTTTATTTTATTTTAAATCCTAATTATGATAAACTTCTAGAGTAAATTAGAGTCAATACGAAAAAAAGCATAATTTTAGTAGCAGATAAGAAGTTATAAGTTCAAAACCACTATTCCAATAATTGAATTCAGAAAAAATAAATAAATAAAACAAACAAACAAGACGAAACAAGGAGCAATTAACCCCTATTCTAAAAAAAATAAAAAAAAATAAAAAAATAAAAAAAAAAAAAAAGAGAGCAATTAACCCCTCAACCCTTCCTCAGATAAATAAATAAATAATACCAAATTACCCCTCAACCATTCTTCAAAGAAAAAGAAAAAAAAGGAGAGAGATTTTGTATTTATTCCCCTATCCTCTTTGGGGATAGTTTTTCTCTAGTTTATTTCCTAAAAGTCTCTAGTTTATTTCCTAATCTTTTCAGAATCAAAAGATTTTTGTATGTATAAAAGAGTTACGCGTCTTTCCTTATATGAATAGTGTTCTTATTCATTTTTAGTCATGACATCATCATATAAAAATGATACGTGTCCAAATACATTAAAATATATCTATGTATGAAGGAAAATATCAGTGTGAATAAGAGAAGTATGTATTATGAGAGCATAAAAAGAAGTTTCAAATGGCTAAGCTTCCAATCTTAGATTGCCCTGTGTATTGTGTAAGAAAGAACAAAAAAAGAAATCAAAAGCCAATTTACAAGCGTCTATACAAAGCTATACACAACTTGGAATCGGTGCACCCTAGACTATTTGTAATGAAAAAAAAGCAGAATAAAATCCTACATTCTTCCAGAAAGAGGATTTGGTGAAACATCATTCCAATAAGATAAATTTTCAAACATATAAGAAGACAAAAACAGATTTCAAATGTAAGGTCCTTAAAAGAAAACAGGTTTACATACACCAAAGTAAGCCCCAAACCCATAGCTATACCCAACTATACATTTCAAGCTATTTTTCATATACCAAAGTCAAATGAGAGGTGAAATTTCTCAAACATGAAAGGCAATACAACCAGTTAATGTCTGATACATCAATAGAAGTTCTAAATCACAGGATTGACTTCTTATTTTTATGATTAACCACTTACAACATTACTTCAGAATTCTAAACAGTATTTGTTAAGACTTATCATCTGTGCATATTTGGATTTGCTAAGGCATCGTCATTATGCAGACCAGTTTATTGTGGTTTCTTTATTTTAGAATCAGCTATCAAATGCTTTGCTAAAACTCACAATCCAAAAAGTTACTCGTGATAAGAAGAGTCGAGTCAAGAACCTGGCTCGGGTGAGGAATTAAGGGAGTGCGGCAGAACTTTATACGGGTTAAGTATGCCACGAGGGTCCAGCAATTTCTTGATAGAAGCCATGATTTGTACCTATGAAAATTAATTTGAGTTTAAATGTTATAGAAAGATACATGGTTAAATAAAGTTAAGGAAACACTTCTGAAGTTTTTAAACACTAACAGTTTCAGGTAACTTGCTGTACAATATCTTGTTAGCTTTCATCAATCCCAAGCCATGCTCTGCACTGATGCTTCCACGATGGTTGGAAGTCCATTCATAGACAAACGGTTCAATTTTTGCTAGAACCTGAAAAGTTATCACACATTGACAAAAACAGATACTACGCTTCTTATCCAAAAAAAAAAAAAAGAAGCAAAAACTGATACCAAATAACCAAAGATCTAAGCTGTAGAGGATAAATAGAAGCATTACCTCATCATCATATTGTGGAGTTGAAATATTCAGATGCAAATTACCATCTCCAAGGTGGCCGTAACCAATTACATTAGCGGAGTTTCCTAATAAAAACAACAGATTTTGAAGTGTATAAATTGTGGTCTCCAAAAATCACAACCAGTGTTTTAAAAGGTTTGCACCTAGAGTGAAGGCGCAAGTCTAGCGCCTTGCCTTGCGCCTTCAGCACCTCAGATAAAAAGGTGTGTGCCATCTCATCCTATGATTAATTGTAAAAAATAAGTTTTACTAATCCTAAACCTAAAAATCCTTGAGTTTAGGGATTTTTTTTTTGTTCTAAAATAACTTTTACTCTCTTTTAACATTCCCAGTTTCCCACTACAATTATGTTACCTCTTCTTTTAAAAATTTCTTATATATAATGCTCAAAAAACAAAATATCTCGCGTTTTTTTGCTTTTTGTTTTTGTGCCCATTAGTGCATTTTGAGCTTGCAAAAACACAGGAAATACCTCTTACCAAGTCTTGTTCGAATTGCTTCAACAAGATCGTACATTTTCTCAACAGGCAACGACAAATCATACTTGTAAACAACTCCTGCTTTCATCAATGCCTCTGGAATGCCCTACAGTCGGACAAAAATCAAACTAGAAAAGATAAATATATGAGAAATTGCAAATAGTACACATCCCCTTCTGCTTCATAACAACATTGAATGCCTCAGAATCTCGAAGATAATCCATAATGAGAGTAGAGATGTTCTAAAATATCTGTCTTATAGCATTCACTCCCTTAATTGACATCAATATTGATTAAGAACACTGTATACCAGGGATAAATACCTCACGGATCTGCCAAAAAGAGGATATTTGATTGATGTCTTGGGCCAGAACACCATCAGAGATCAAACCACCTTCCATCGAACTAAGTAAAAATGCTTCAAGCTTTTCCCTGGTAATCCAAATAAGATAGCAGTAGTAAGATTGCAAAACATGCCACAACAGCCGGCACTGAAATGAGCATGATAATATTTTGTTTAATATGTGATATTTTATGTTGAAAAAAAGAAATAGTAGTAACTTGATTCTCACAATGCGTTTCTATTTGAGTTTCAGATTGATTTCACACAAAATTCAGGCCATGGAGTATTGGAATCTATAAGTTTTACTCGCTATTTATGGTTTTTAAGACAGAATAATATTTCATTAAGCCCTTTGACTTTTTATAGCATTTTTTTAAACTTCAAACACCTTTCAAAGTATTTGATAACATGAGCAAACAGAGATGTATTACCAGCCCTAGCAGCTAAAAGCTTATGTACTTCCTTTTTAATCTTAGTGGATTGTATACCTCTAGGTCTCATAACTCTATTGATCATCGTAGATCTTAACGATTCAATACTCCTTCTTCTGTGCCCTTTCCTCTCCTTTTGAACTTAACAGGTGGTTCCAAATACATCAAAATTTCTCAGTCAAGTCTTTGTCTCCACATTTGGCATCTTCTTCTCCTTTGAATAAGGAGGTTTATAAATCACTATGAAATTCTTAAGTGAGTTCATATTCTTAGGATGATATATGGCAAAGGTAAGCCTTAAAAGATATGGCAACTCTTCTCTTTGAATTGCCGCCACCTCTTCTCTTAGCCGCCGCCCCTTCGTCGGCATTTGACTTTTCCTCCACCATCTCACCTTCGTCTCCTCCTTTCTCCATGGTGTCTCGTCCGTCGTCTACTTGCATCCCTCACTTTATCTTTCTCGTGCATCCAACTTCTTCCTCGGTCTTCTTTAAGCATTTCTTTCTCGTGTTCCAGCATCTTTCTGTAAGGTATCCATTACCTTACTAGTTCTAGAAAATCACAGAACAATACCAAACACCGTTGAAATGGAAATAACAGCAGAAATCTAAATATATTCGATATAATATTCAGAATCCGACCAATACTTCGTTACAGCCTAATAGCAGTAACAAGGTGAAAGATAAAAGAAAACGATAGCTAACCGGTGGTGTTCAAGAGCCACCGAAACCTCACTTCCAATTCACTATGACTTAGCCTCCCCAAAATAAGACCACCCCTCACCTCCTTTCATTACAATATTTATACCCCAATAATCTCCCTCTTTTCCCTCACAATAATACCCTATTAAGGAATTACCCAATTTGCCCTTTCTAGAATATTAACTACAATTGAGGTCCTTACACTTTCTTCGGCCATCGCTATCTTTTTTCTTTCATTTCCGTTCTTTGGCCATTTCTTAGTCAGTTTTAGCCGTCCAGCTTTCCGTCCTTTTCTTTTTTAGAGTCTTTTTCTCGCCCGTCCAACATCTTCTTCGACTATCTCCGTCCTTTTTTCTTTCGTTTTTGTCTTTCTTCATCTTTCTTCTTCTTTGCTTTCGTCCGTCAAGTTCTTCTAGTGTGCTAGTGCAATTTTCTGTCATCATTTCATATGGTCTTCGACCAGTTTCACCCAAGCTTAGTCTTCATTCTCTCTCTTTTTTTTCTACCCTCTTAATTATTTTTGTTTCTTCCTTTCTTCTTGGTCATCAACCATATGGAGATCAAAAGTCGCAATATATTTGAGTCTTTCTTTCGTGTTTGGCAAGAAGATTCTCTCTTTATAGTAAAGGACTCAGACTTCAAAAAATCAATCCCCCTATTTGTGCCTCTTTAGAAGTGGCATGAATCGTTGCTTATGGAAATGACTATTGTTGCCTATTCAAACTTACTTCCATTAAAGATAGACTTTTATCTTTTTGAGAACTGCTCAAAGAGTCATCAGATCGATTTTGTGCTCCTCAATCTAGCCGAGCAAGTCAACTCCATTGCACCTATCAATTGTGTGTTAGGTCACTTTGAGCAAGAAACTAAATGAGCTCGTGACCATACAACTAAGACCGCCAAACCTCTTGCGAATAAGTTTTCAACACCACCATCAGAGGGCTCTTTTTACTAGGTTCAAAGAACAATGAAGTTTTGGATGGAGATTTTGATAATCTTTGGTTGTTTCAAGACATTTAGCTAACAACAATTGGATAGCAATTGCCAACACATTGAAGAGTCAATTTGACACTAATGTGTTGATTAATCCTCTATATGCGAACAAGGTTCTCATCAAATCATCTGGTAAAGATCTCTCTAGACTCATCCTTATTCCAAGAAAATGGAGTACATATGGTGAATTTTGTTTACTTATAAGTAAGATGAGATGCTATTAAACAAAGCCAACCTAATCACTTTTTTTTTTTTTTTTGAAAAATAAACAATTTCGTTTATAAATGTGAAAAAGAGTCACCAATAGGTGGATTACATGAATAAATTTCAGTTGGAAATAAAAAAAAAAAAGATAAACTATAAGAAGGAAGATGCTCATCATTACACAAAAAATACACAGAAGTAACGATCGTCTCTAGTAAGTTGTCAACAATCCTCGAAACATCTCTAAAATCCGACTATTTCTTTCACCCCAAATTGTCCATAAAAAAGCTCAAGAGGAAGAAAGCCATAAGAACTTTTTCCTTCCATTAAACGAATGACCAACTAAGATTATGGAAAAAAAAATGTTTTCATGTCATTCGGAAACGAGATGACCCAGTCAAGTGCTTTCAAAAATTTCATCTAGGAATGATTAGCAAAAGAATGGTGGATGAAAAGATGTATATGTCGTTAAACATGTATTTGTACATAATACACCAATATGGAGAAAGAGAGGTAAGGCATTCTTCCCTGTAATCTTTCAGTCGTGTTCCTCCATTTTGGGATATTGTGCTCTTAGACCCCAGCTTTTGCTCAAGGTGATTTGCTTATGAAAGATTTCAGTAACCTCATTAAGATTGCAAGACCCAAAAATGTTATTGTCACATGAAGATGTTGACCTGAGTATTCAAGGAATGGATTCTATTCTAGTTAATATTCCTGAAAATCACCATACATATCTAGAAATCTCAATCATTTGCCGCTTCAATAGAAAGATTTTATGATGAAAACTTCGTTGTTCCCTTCGAAGCCTACTGGCATTCCTTCTAAGATCCTTAACCCTCCTCAGCTCATAAACCCAACCACCTCAAACAAATCTTGAGAAAATAGAAGAAATCTCATTAGCCCCATCATTACATGAAGATCAAGCCATTGTCCTTTTCAGTCCTACCCCCCTGCACCACACACCTTTGGACCCTCCTACCAACCTTAAAGCACCTGAACCCCTACCTATCGATGGCCCTTCAAACTCTCTCATCAACCCTTTGCTCCTCCAATGCTTTCTGTCTACTAAGAAGTAAGAAAGATGACAAGCTAATTTCCTCATTAACAAACAACCACACTTTGAATCCTGACGGTATAGAAAGTCATTACTCTTATCTTTTAGCCTCTTCTTCCTTTTAGACCACTACCACTCAACGACACTCCCCCATTCCTTTCTCTCTGGCAGTTACAACTTTGAAATTTTAACTTTAAGCTTCGAATCTTCTATGATCAAGGGGTTGTCCTCCACCATCATCCTACAATTCCTGCTCATGATACCGATCATGCCTCCCAGCAGGCTCTGATTATGAATCTATTTTTAGTGTAGCAGTATTGATATAGATTATTGATGGCGGCAACAATCAGTTTATAAATGAAATCATATCACCATCAAATTAAGTTGAATTGTTCATTTGCTCTCATTTGCCTCAACATTCAAATCAACAGCTTGTTCCAATTTTCGATGTCCTAGATAGATTTCATTCCATTATTAAAATCTGTGACATTCAACTGATGGCAATCCCTCCTAAATCTAGCAATCTTGCACTAGAGATATGATCAAGCTTAATCTGAAGTTTGGTCTTTCAGCTCAGTCTGCTCTCAGTCACATGTTTGCTCAATCTCCTTGGCTTTAGTTTCAACTTTTTGCTCATTTTTGCTTTCAGCTGTTGTTGGCTTACTTAAAGCTGATTTGTAGGATTGGTTTTCTCCCCTTTTGTCTCTTTAGTTTTGATATCTAGGTTACTTTTTGGTATTATTTCTTTCCCCTTTTTTTTTGAGATTTATTCTTTGAACCTTTGTTTTTTCCTCCCTTAGAAGTTGTATCCAAAGCTTTGCTTCTTTTCATATACTTAATGAATAGTTTGTTTCTTGTTTCCGAAATATATGTATAATTTAGGCTTTGTTTCCTATAAAATAAAATGACAAATCATCAAAGATATCATAAAAGAGCAGCCCAAGCAGATAATGGATTACAAGTTTGTAAAAGAGTTACTTGTCATATGATTCATCATTGCCCGTCGTCTCAATCAGAACATAAAAGTTGTGCATTGTCGAAGGTAATGGATTCCGAGTACCCTCTAAATGATTGAGAACCTATGCAAAAAATTGAAGTGAAAATCACTTTGAAAGTACAAAATAGAAACAGATCTCCTTTAGAGATGACGAGCAAATCCCTTAAATAATTCTCTGAAAAAATTATTACAAAAATATGAAAATAAGATAATTAGTTCATAACTATTTTTTCACATTCAATACTAAAATTCCTGTCAAAGAAATTTATATTTAAGATATTATTCAAAATGAAAACCATTCTTGTGCCCACCAGCTGTCAGAGCAGTTATAGTTGTGAACATTCTTCATACAAATTTTTAAGCATGTTTTACTGAACTATCAACTAAACACTATTTTGACAACCTTGAAACACTTTCTTCTATACATGCATGGGATAGTGGTGATGGTTCATTTACGTCAAATCTCATTTTCATATAATAAGTTGAAAAATAAGGGATTGTTTGGGGCTCCAATAATGGTTATCTCGATAATGAACAATGATTACCTAGTTAATCACTATTCATCTCAATTCCCTTTTCCAAATGGTACGACCCAATAGCAATAACCATTATTGTACAACCCACTAATCTATCCTCACTCAAAACTTTTTCCACTTATAATTATCTGCACTCCAAACACAGACAATAAAACTATGAAATTGTGGACGATTTCACATCTTATTTCTTTGGGATAAGACAACCTACGTCGATGAGACTAGCAATATTTATTAAAATTATTTCGGGAAGTATTCTGGGAACAAAATATTATTTTTTAAAACCCTTTACAATCTATAATGGTTTCCGGAAACAATTAACAAAAAAGAAATAGATATAATTTTGTCAAATTCATATCAGTTGAGTTTTGCTTTAATTGTCTCTAAGAATTAGAACTATCTGATCCTGCATTGTACGGGCCCTTAGCTTTTCTCTAGTACCACCGTATCTAAACAAAAAACTATCCCCAAGTAAGATCTCCCTAACTATTAAGTGATCCACGATTAAAGGAAAAAATAAGAATGAAGATCTCACCAAATCCATCGACGAGTTATCCATAAATTCAAATGCTGAGAGAATCACCCCAAGTTTCCTCTTTGCATCCACTAGAAGTTTCTATTTAATAGAAAAAGTACATAGATGTAAGTAGAAATATACGTGATTTAACAAAGGAGAGGAAAAATGTTTTTTTTTTAAAGAAGAGAAATGAGATGCGAAAAGGAATCTTAAAAGCCCAAAGGATGAGTTTATAATAAAAATTAGGCTTGATAAATGGCAGGTCTTTGAACATCTTTACCTTTTCCGTTTATGTTCCTCTACCTAAACTTGATTATTGTAGCTATGCAGTTAGAACTATCTATGGGGTATCATGCAGATTGAAGCACTACAATTTTCAATAACTTCCTTTATCCGAACCACTGATTTAAAAGGTGCAAAGTGCAAAAAAGGTGCGGACTTTATTTTCCAAGATGCACCACAGATAATTTTTTTTAGAATATATATTAATCTATTAAACTATAAAAACATAAATTAACTCTTGAAATTTAAAAATATCCAATAAATTTTTTTAAAAAAAGTAATAAGTAATAAATTTAATAATGATTAAATTTAGTTTCAAAAAAATCATTAAAAACAAGGAGACACATCACACATGATAATGAAAACATGTATTAATACATATAATGTACATTGGAAATTTGAATATATAAATATATAATAGTTCCCAAGGACTCAAGGAGTGGCGCGG
The DNA here is from genome assembly GCA_037833695.1 of Sechiopsis laciniata. Lineage (NCBI taxonomy): Eukaryota > Viridiplantae > Streptophyta > Magnoliopsida > Cucurbitales > Cucurbitaceae > Sechiopsis > Sechiopsis laciniata. The sequence continues at coordinate 12,001,851 of JBBMKA010000022.1, forward strand.
TGGTCGAAGACTTGAGTTTTGAAAGTGTGCTCTCCTCAAGATTCTAGATTCGACACTCACCTGTAACATTAATTTGTAAACACCTAATGTGTCTCTATTCCTTCAATGTCTCCTAGGGACAGACGTGGTTACCCTGAGTATAGTGAAGCAAAGCTCCGATATCCCGATTTCCAAATATATATATATATAATAAATAGAAATTTGGTTAAAAATTGTATACATTGAAAATAAGTCATAAGGAGACAACTAAATTTTAAATGTAAATAAATTCTACTTGAATTAAATATTCATTAAATTGGAGTGGTCAAATCAATAATTTCATCAATATTACACATTAACCCATACAACTTTTCATTTTTTTATTTTCTTTTATTTACACAAACACAACTTTTCATTCCAACTTCTTCCTCACACGCATGTTCACACATTTCTTCTTCCTTTTTTTTTCGTGGTTCTGTTACAACTTTTCACGTCGATTTGTTGAATTTCGAACATATCATAAGTTTTTGAAAGTTTGGCTTCCATTGGTTCATTATTTTTTTTTAAACAACCATTAGTTCATTATTTTTTTTCAAACAACCATTGGTTCATTATTAGATTGGATGAACTAGAATTATTTAAAAAAAAAAAAAAAAAGGTAGAGTTATGGTGAACAGAAAAGCAAAGGTGGATGATACCTGGCAGCTCAAATAATCTTTACATGCAAGAAATGCTAAATTAGTAGCGGGTAGTTTAGGTGGGGTAAGAATTGAAATCTTAGTTATAATTCCCACGGTACCTTCACTACCTACAAGAGAAAATATCATCGATGCTGATACAACTTGATATGACAAACATAGATTTGAAGATTAAATGAGAAATAGATAGCACACACCTATAAACAAATGCTTTAGATCATATCCAGTATTATCTTTTCGTAAAGTGCCCAGCATGTCGAGCACACTACCATCTGCTAAAACAACTTCAAGTCCTGAAAGATTCAAAAAAAGAAAAAATTGTTGGGGAAATATACGTTCCAAGAAATATTTTTTGCATGCACCAAAAATTCAAATTCTCATATTTACAACCGAGCCGAAGCAACTTATTAGAATTGTCATGAAAGCTTTAGCTCCTTTACGATTCTCTACTTTAATAAAAATGGATAAGAGCATCAAAACTTTTCCATGTGGTTTTCACGTATCAATTAAAAAAGTGATACAAAATTATGTATGTCATTCATGAATGAGAATAAGCATCTGCAGATCTTACCAAGTACACTGCCATGAAGAGATCCATAACGAACAAGGCGCAAACCACCTGCATTAGTAGAAACATTTCCACCAATCTGGCAGCTTCCTTTAGCACCTAAGTCCAGTGGCATTATAAATCTGAATAGAGGCATAAAATACCATGAAACAAATTCGATGCTGAACAGGAAAAAAAATACTTCAGATAGACTGGTAAAAGTGACAAGAAAATGAAATAACTACTAAATATGACATCATGTTAACTGAGTGCCCCCCATGCATCAAATATTACAAGTTTATTATCATTGTCATTGTCATCTCAATTTACAATATTGAAAGCTCAAATGTTGAAGTCTTTTTTTGACACTTTTACCCTAAACTTTTCAATTAGAAATTCCAATGTATTATTAATGTAGTTTTCATTTGATTCATCGATTATATAATTTATTTTCTAAAATCACCCTGCATTTATATACAAATTATTTCCATTTGTCTGAGTTGAAGTATAAAGAAATATCAACATGTATTTATTGTTCTTGAGTTTCCAAAGATAGTTGATCAAATATTTCGATAAACCTACCGTGCTTATCCTCAGGTAAGAAATTAAGTTTTGCACTTCTCTATACTTTTTTTAGTTCAACAACATATAAGAGTGAAGATTTGAACATCTACACTTTTGATTGAGTTTATAATGTCTCCATGCTCAGGTTGGCTAATCTCATTGGAGTTGACACATTGACTAAAAAAAATCACTAACAAGATTTCCAGAACTTCAAGATAAGTGTTCATCAAGTATACAAATCACAATCTCAAAAAAAAAAAAAAAGACAATAATTACTTCATCCTATAATTTTTAAGAATTAGGGTGTTCTAACTCCTTTAGTCAGTTATGTTGTTTTTGGTTTTTATGTGGTGTTTTTTAAACAACTGGATATCGGGTATTTTGTTTGGTTTTTGGATGTTTGTGGCCACTAGATTGCGTTGATTGTTCTTTTTTTGTGAATTAATAAGGCCCAGTACATTTTGTTTTTGGTTTTTGGTTTTTTGTTTTTGAGATTTAAGCCTACAACAAACTACTCCATCCTATAATTTTTTTACTTGGATATATACATCTTATCTTAGTTTTTAAAAAACCAAACTAAAATTTAGAAACTAAGAAAAGTAGCTTTCGAAAACTTGTTTTGGTTTTAAAATTTGGTCATGATTCACATAGGAATATGAAACTCTTTATAGAGAATTTGAGTCAAAATAAGCTTAAAATTCAAAAACAATAAATCAAATGCTTATCAAACGAGTCTAAGGAATCATTTCAAAAGCAAAAAACTACATATACACATTGAAATCATATTCCCAGTAATCATTAACGTGATAGAAGAACATGCTAGATCATTTTTACTGAACAGTAAATAACAGTCAAGTCCTCTTCATGTTGTTGAACTTGAAAAGAAAAATTTTCGGAAATGTATGTCGACACACCAAGCACAGTCTACTGAAAATTACCCATGATTATCCAGGAAGGAGGACAAGTTTTCTAAGATGCCACCGGCTTCACAAACAAGTATGCCACTAACCTGAAGAATACAATGGAACAATTGAACAAAAAAAGAATGACTATTATTATTAATTAAATAAGAATTTCATCTAAAAGAATAACAGGTATAATCAATGCCAAAGGAGGAAATAGGAGCTTTGGACAAGTGGTGTTGGGTTTTTTATGTTTCAAAGGACCACTAAAGAATGATGGAACTTTGTCCCATGGATTTTGACAGATAATGAAGGGCACTTAAACATCAGATAAGTTATGCGACAAAATCTTGCCTAAAAAGGTACAAAAAAAGCACTTCCAACTTGTGGTTAAAACTTAAACTAATTAGGGAGATAAGATATTGAGGGAAACTAGGAAATAAATGAAAAGTACCGATTACCTTGTCGAAAGATATGACGTCATTCATTAATCCAAGATTGATTATTACCTGCAAAAGATTCAAAGAAAGCTATTCAAAGATGATAATTTTCAAATGATGGATTTTATGCAGTTAATGATATTACTTTCACATAAAATTATAAATGAGCACGGAGTCCTCAACATTTTTCCATTTCCATATAAATGACAAGCAATCTAGATACGCGAATGTTGATAGACCGGCTACAATTTAACAATAAACTCAAACAATTACCCAAGGGATATACATAACTCTAGAATCAAAATAATTATGTTAATTATAAACAGTAAAAGGAGATATATGCTTCGCTAACTAGCTGATGTACAGGAAGGAACCAAATAAAAAACAAAACAACTAGATTACTTCATCAAAAACTGGAACACTTCCGCCGACAAGACCAGTATTTCCACCTTGGGGTACAACAGGCAAGTATCTGGAGTTACAATATTTAAGTATCTGAGAGACCTGAGGAAAGAAATTAAAAAAACATATCAATCCTTAGTTAACTAAAGATATACAAATGTCAGAAAGGTGCCTCGCCAAAGACAAATAATGGAAAATTAAAATGTAGCCAAAATTCTGTTGCAATTTGATTCCAGTTTCCAGCTTTGTCCTCTTGAACATGATACATCTACTTCATAATATTTCCGAGACATAGGATAAGTACACAAACTTCTAGAACTTTAATTATGTATTTCTCGGGCTCGCTTTTTGTCTCCTCTCGCGTTGAGGCAATCAAGAAGAGTGTACCTTGGGCTTAGAAAACACGGATATAATTTTCTACCTTAAAGAATTTTTTTTAAAAGAAACAAAAGATATATTCCAACGACCAAGTAATACAAACAATCTAAGGGTGATAGCAGAGCCCCCACCCATACTGCAACTAGATACAAATAGGAAATAGCTTTCCAGTCCAAAAGAGTCATCGGTAAAAGTAGTTACAAAAGAAATAGCCAAAGCTATGACACCACCAAGAAGTAGACTTATCCTCAAAAAACCCTCCACTTTCTATACATATGCTCCAAAGGAGAGCCCCACCCACATAAAAACTATATACAAATAGTCTACCTTGAAAGATTGGTCAGAAAAAGTATTTGATAAGAAAAAGTAAAATGGATTTCAACATAAAATGAACATTATCTAAGTGAAGAATCGGATCAAGTTGAGCAGTATTTAAAAAATTTTCTGAACTTAAAAAAAAAAATCAATTCATTCCAACTCTTCGTGACAGTTTGCATAACTGTAAAGCTCAACAGAAAACTTAAATAGACTAACTTCCAGCTTTTCTACTGCTTCCTTAACACATCCCCACTGCGCTAAAGCTTTACCCATTTCTATATTCATTGATAATATCATATCTCTTGTTGTATCACGGTGCAAGCTATCTCCAACCTTTCACAATTATAGTTATGACACTACTTATAGTTGGAGTTCCCTTTTGTAATCCTTCGAGGCCCTTCATGTAATTTCATGTATTAATGAAATTGTTTCTTATAAAAAAAACAGGTTTCGGTTTAAGCCAAATATATGGCTAAACAAGGGAAAATCTCCAAAAAAATGAGAGAAAAACTCTAATATTCTTCCATTTCAATCACCTTAAAAAAATATTGTGTAATACAATTCAACAGCCTAAACTATCCAGCCTAATCTTTTCCACATCATTCACCCTGATTTTGATAAAGAACTCATCCACGAAGTTAAGTACCAAGCAATGTCCTCTCTATAGCTGGGTGAATGTGGTAAGCTCTGATCAAGGAAATCTCTTTGTAATTCTTCCCAAACTCGAGTTGGAAACAATGGGATTTTCTTATATAATCCAACAAATAAGAATTCTTATCACCATTCTTTCCTTCATTCATGAACCCGATCAACAAAAATGAATTCTTTTCATAATTGGTGGCTTCATCAGAAACTCTTCAACAATAAAGTTTTCAAATAACAGTGCATCAAATGAGTCGATACTAATGACACCGACCCTCCCAATAACACAACGGAAATTTTGAAAGTACAATTTTCCAAATGAAAACATTGGACTTCTAATTCCTCCTGAAACTCATTGCCACAAATATTTGCACCAATTTCAGTTACCTCTTCAATATCATCCTTGAAGGCTTGTATTAGATAATATGGGGTTCCACCTCAAAACCAACTGGCAATGAGGAGAATAACCCATATCTCTTATATATATTGTTATGAGGGCTCCACTCATTTCGATGTAGGATCGTTAACAGCTTGAAATCATTGATTTCTTCAAAGTTCAAATTCAAAAAATTAACTAACAAAGTGCATCATATCAGTGAGAGTGGTGGGTCTTCAGATAAATGAAATATGGTTCTAGACAGTAAGGGATTAAACCTAATAATAAAATGTGCAAGAGAAATTAGGTTGACTTCTTGGGCTTACTACAAATTGTGAGTCGGTTGTTATTTTGAAAATAATTCCTGCTCTAAGCCTCTTGGCTACTTAAAACCTATCCCCCCTAATTTGAAAATAATTCCAGCTCTAAGCCTCTTGGGTGTTGTATCCCGAGAAAGCTTTAGACAAAGAACACCAAGATGAGGCTTTAAGCTTTACAACTTCAAGCTTCAAGTGCCAGAACATATGTGGAAAAATCCTCTGATTACGTTCCCACCATAATTCACACAAAAGGGCTTTCACTCCATTCCCCCATAGAATTCTGCCCTGAGCCAGTGAATCATTATCATCATTTACTTGAAAACCTGGTGGTTGAACATAAACACTTATTCTTGCAGAACACCAAAACGAAGCGCATAATATTCTACTCGTCCACAATTCAAGGTATGAACAAGAGCAAGTGCCAATAAAATCTCAAATTATTATAGGATTTCTATGGGGCTGAAGGTTTTATAATCCACATTAGCATGTTAGTGATATTCTTTAGCAATTAGTTCGGCTTTGAAAACTACCATGTAAATAATAAAACATTTAGAGGGAATGAATTCAAGTCATGGCACCAACCTAGGATTTAATAACCTACGAGTAACCTTGGCAACCAAATCTAGTAA
>JBBMKA010000022.1:12008145-12020768 GCA_037833695.1 Sechiopsis laciniata
GAGGGAATGAATTCAAGTCATGGCACCAACCTAGGATTTAATAACCTACGAGTAACCTTGGCAACCAAATCTAGTAAAGTCGAACCATTGTTTTGTGAGACAAGTATGACAAAACATCATACTTAAAGTATAAAAATAATCAACCCGAACAAAATCACTCCCAATATAAAAGTATAAAAATAATCAACCCCAACAAAATCACTCCCAACAATTGTCACGCAAACAAAATTTCTAAAAATATCTTGAACATCATCAGTACTATTATTATAAATAAGATTGAGTTATTCTATAAGCTTTTATTCTTCGATGTTTTTAAAGCATAAGTAGTAAAAATATTAATAGTTCAAATTGTTATGATTTATACCCTTATATTTTAAAGAAAAATAGAAAGTTAAGACTATTCTTCTAATACTTATATGAGGCATAAAGACTTTAAGTCTCAATGCATTTTCATAGAGGCCTAAACCTCTTATAAACCAAAGAAGGTGCGAGCCTCAAGGCTAAACGTTGGAGTCTTGCCTTAATGTGGGAGCCTCAATAGCCTTTTAAAGCATTGGTCCAAACGCACCCAAGCTAGTTCAGACATTCATAATCATGGATATCAAGAAAATAATAATAATAATAATAAAAATAATAAAAAAAAAAAAAGGAAACTCATGCTTTGAACCATGGTCCATTAGATAGTTTCACTTTCAACAACGTGCCTTCTTTTGAACTCCCAAGTTCAACCATTTATTTTCTTAAGGAGTTTTGGAACCAATCTCCATCTATGGTTATTTATCAATGTCAGAAACTCATCCTGCATAGCCGTCTTCTTCCCTTCACATTGTAATGATGATATAAATTAGCTACGCTCCATATTCACCACATCTATTACAAGCTGTCATTTCTTTTTAGTTCAACAATAATTAAGGGTCTGGGTATTCAAACTCATGACTTCTTGGTCATGAACACACACTTGTGTCAATTGAGCTATTGTTACCAGTAACCATAAAGTGAGTATTTAAAAGATTTTGAAACTGAAGTAGTAGAGCCCGTATAGGCATACAAGGGTGAGTTTGTACTGAAGATCGTTCGGTATCTTTTGCTGCTAGACATATGGTAGGATACATGTATATCAGTTGAGGACATGGGAAAAAGAGTCGTTGATTGTAGATTCAAAATAGGAAAACCCCAGTATTGATCACAAGAAAACATGAACGCTATTGAAGTAGAGAATGTGATCAGATTCAGAACTATTTAAAGAAATTGCTGGACTAAAACAGTGGCCAACATATTAACCAAATTTGTATAAGCTGCATAACTGTACAGCTCGACTGAAGAGAAAAATTCAGTTATTCTTGAGCTTCCTTAACAACCACAGTCAGGACATGGGCATCCTAAAATTTATGCTCTTCTAAAAGACCAAGTAGACCAGGACATCACTTTTCACTATATTTCAACTTTCGACAATCTAAAAATTTAAGTCATTGGCCATTTAATAGATAGTATGGGTTCTAACTCAAAACCAAAGGCCTTGGGTATCTCGAATACTAGGAGGTCTCCTCAACTTTCCAATATGAATCCTCAACACCAATAGCTTCAAAACTTTGAGCTCAATTGGGCATTATTGACTACACTATAAAGAACAAAAATAATAATAATAAAAGCAACAGTTCAATGAAGAAAAATTAAACCTCTTGAGTGCTCCTAGGTAGTAGTAAAAGCTTACTCGACCCTCTGTACTTTCGCAGCCAATCTGTATTTGCATCCAAAAGCCTATCCTCATCCTGAACAACATTCTTCTCCCCCAAAACACTCCGGAAAAAGTCGATATCATCAGAATTTAAACTCGAAAAAGAAGGATTTCTCTGAACCACAGACGATAACGAAGCAAGTCCCCTGAACTGAAATCCGGCCGACATTCTATAACGATTGATCGCAGAAGCGTGAAAAGCTCTCCCACAACCTCGAATCGAAGCAGCATATTGCGAAATTGACGCCCTGTTCGGAATGTTTGTTGCTTTGGAGCACAAGGAAGTTCCTAGTAATGACGGAGAATGAAATCTAGGTAATCAAATGAGTAATGTAGATCGATCAGGCGGACGTGAAAACGAACCTGAAAGGAGAATCGAGTTCTTGGAATTGGGATTGAAAGGGTGATCGGAGTGAAAAATTCGAGAGCATCTGAAGAGAGAACTGGTAGCTTTCTTCTTCATCATCGTCGTCGTCTGAAGCTTAACTTGAGAAAAATGGGTTTTGAATCATAAATAGTTACGTTTGGCAGAGATCAAAGTCTGAAATTGGGAATGGCCAATGGTTACGCATGCGTCAACATTTTGCCAAGCTTGTAAGGCGACGTGGATGGATCAGCAGGAACAATCCAATCAAAATGGAAAAAATGTATGATAAGAACGCCCTTAGTAGGACATTTGAATGGAATAGAGAGTCAAACTCACGAGCCTCAGCGGAAAATGGGTGTTGTTTTTAAAGAATATTGCAAAAAAAGAGGTTGATTTGAAATTATTTATAAAATAAGGGTAAAAACTTTGTCTTATTTCAATGATGATGAGTTGGCGCCTCTCACCTCTCCACTTTCCTCTATTGCTGCTCTGAAAAACCTGCCAGCCTAACCCACATCGCCTCTCACCTCTCCACTTTCCTCTGTTGCTGCTCTGAAAAACCTGCCAGCCTAACGCACATCGAAGTTGTTGTATTTTGATTTTTTTTTTTTTTTATAAATATGACAAAATCAATTTTTACTTGAAAATAAGGTTAACTTTTTTAAGTTTAATTACGGTCAACATTTATATTTATGTTAAAAAGTTTCCTAAATATTTTAATTAATATACACCCATATTTTTCTTACACTTCAAATAAAAACCTTAATATCATATATATATATATATATATAATAATTAAATTTTTATAAATTTAATGAAGATTTTTTCTATTTAAACTATTTTTAAAATTCATTTTAAACTTTAAAAAATAAACAGCTTTGAAAAAAAAATTAAAATATTTTTTTGAAATAAGGAACAATATAAAAATTAGATACCATAGTCGAGGTGAAGAAGAAATCGCCTAAAAATAGAAAACAAAAATTACAAGAAGTATTAATAGATATTGTATTAAAAAACACCAATAAATAATGATCTTAATTTATTTTTAAAAAAAAAATGTATAATAATAAAATAAAAAAAAGTTGTAGGACACTTTTTTTTTGAGATCAAGTTGTAGATCACATTTAAATTAATGTATATTAACAAAAATATCTTTTAGTAGATTGAACTATCACTATTTATTAATATTTTTTAGTGCACTATTAATTAGTATTTATTTCACAAAAATTACAGTTCCTTATTATAAATATATTGTTTTTATATTTATGTTTAATTTTTAAATCTAGTTTTTTAAATATAAAAAATCTTTATTTCATTTATAAAAATTTAATTATATATTTATGATATTAAAGTTTTATTCGAAGAATATGATTATACAATTAAAAAAAAAAAGAAAAGAAAAAGATGTGGGTGCTTTATTTATTTATTTTGAGATAAAGATGTGGATGTATATTTTTTAAAATATTTAGAATATTTTTTTGTCATAATTTTTTTAACATATGAAAAAAAAATTAAAAATTAAAAAACGTTGACTATATTTTAAATTTAAAATGTAACCTTATTTTCAAGTAAAAACCGATTTTATTAAATTTATTTTTTAAAAAATTCAAAATACAACAACTTCAATGTGCACGATTTTCAAAGCAGCTGCAGAGGAAAGTGCAAGGGTCAGAGGCGCCAACTCATCATAATTCATATAAGTCAAAGTTTGTACCCTTATTTTATAAATAATTTCAAATCAACCTCTTTTTTGTAAATAATTTAAAAAACAACCCCCATTTGGCAATTTCCCCAGCCTAAGCTCTACATTTTGGTGTCATCGACTATAAAATATTTAAGTTATGACTCGCCGTAACTTAAAAAATAATGTTTATTTATGTGGCTCAATGTAAACTATATCTTATTTTATTTTAAATTTAAAAGATAAATAAAATAGGTTAAAATATTATTTTGGTCCATCAACTATCATCAAAGTTTCATTTTAGTCTCTGAACTTTCAAAAGTCCAAATTTTATCCTTTAACTATCATAAAAGTTCAATTTTGATCCTTAGACTTTCAAAAATCTAAAATCCTAAACTTTGTAGAAAGCTTAAAAATAGTCCTTTACTTCAAAATTTTCTAACATCATTTGTTGACTGATGATGTGTAAAAAAAAACAATAATGAATTTTATCTGAACAAATCAAATTTAAAAATTAAAATATATATATATATATATATCATGTAGCTTCATCAATATCCAAACCCTCATTTTCTTCAACTTTTTTTTTTAACACTTCAACCTTATCGGAGGCCAATAATTCAACCAAAATTGAACTCAGAAGGTGAACAATCCTCATCGTCAGGCTACAAAAAAGTGGGATTACTTGCACAATGGAAAGACCTACTGGTTTATCTCTCCATGGCACGCCAAGAAAAAAAGCTACATTGTTAATCTTTTGAAATTTGGCTTTCATGGAGGAATTCGAGGAAGAAACTTCGTTGTTTGTTTGAGCCACTACACATATCCAACTTCGGCAAGATTTAAACCCCACAGAAAAATAAAAACCTATACAAATAAAAAAAGTTTGAATGATGGGCTTAAGAAAAATTCATGGTCTTTATTAGAATTTTTCCTCAAATCTTCCATAAAAAACGAAGTTGCAAGCAAAATTTTCCACTAACCTATCAATACAAATTGTAGACAAGTCCGAAGAAGAACCAAATCTAAAAATACTCTTCTCCCTCTTCTTCTTTATTTTTTTTTAAATTTATGTCTCTTCCCACCCAATACTCAATTTTTTAGAGAGCAATGACCAGAATATTAGAAGTAATTTTATTTGAGCATTTTAAGCTTTGAATGTGAGTTTGACCCTAAAAGCATTAAATAAGAAAGATAAAACTTCTAATGGTGATTCAAAATTAGCTAACTTTGCTCAAATGATGTAGAAGGGTTCAAATAAAATGTTGAAGAAAAGGAGGGTTTGGATGTTGATGAAGCAAGCTACATTTTTTTTTTTTTTTTTTTAATTTGATCTGTTCAGATAAAATCCATTTACCATTTTTTTATTGTTTCTTTTTTACACATCATCAATTAAGAAACGGATGTTAGAAATTTTGGAGTGGGGGACTATTTTTAAGCTTTCTACAAAGTTGAGGGACCAATTTTGGACTTTTGAAAGTCTAAGGACCAAAATTGAACTTTTATGATAGTTGAGGGACCAAATTTAGACATTTGAAAGTCTAGGGACCAAAATGGAACTTTGATGATAGTTGAGGGACCAAAATGATATTTTAACCAAATTAATTATAAGGTAGGTGATAAGTGGAATTCATAGCCTATTAGACCTCGTTTGATAACGATCTTGTTTCCTGTTTCTTATTTCTTAGTTCTTTTCTTATTTTTTGAGAATGAGAAACATGAATCTGTTTGATAATTGTTTCTATTTCTTGTTTCTTAAAAACAATAACAGACATAAACAAATCTGTTTGATAACCATTTCTTGTTTCTTGTTTTTTTTAAAATTTATTTTTATAAATATTTTTAGTATTTTAAAAAAATATAATATGTATCCAAATATTTAAAAAAATCATCATCAAAACTTTATATGTTTTACTATAAATGAATCTTTTATAATAATAATAATAAAACAAAGAAATCATAATATGAAATTAACAAAAAATTTAATAGGTTATCTTCACATAAATCATTTGTCATCAATAACATACTTTGAAAATGTTTGTTTGTAGAATATATAATTTTTTTGAGAAGTTGTTTGTAAAATATTAAGATAGTATCAAATATATATTTTAGTGGACAAAGTTTTCATAATATTAAAATATTATAGGTTCGAGTATATTTAAAATGGAAATAATAAATGAATACACATATTACGAAATTTTAAAATCAAACAATAAATTATAAATAAAAAAACTGTAAGTTGTATTACGCAGGGCAAACTTTAAATTTGTACAGTAAAAAATTACAAAATTAAAGAAATTAAAATTAAAACAGTGCATAAACCTACAAAAGTATTGAAATTAAAAAAAAATCGGATGCAAGGATCGAACTTGTTAATGTTCAGATCCCAAACAAATGAACCATCGAAAACAAATCGCTTTCATATTGGGGATACATAATTTTTAAAGAATTGACAAAAAAAAAAAAAAAATTAGACATTGGATCGGATCCAAAACCGAACCGAACCAATTGTTTTATACTTTATTGTACATTAGATCGGATCCATTTTTTGAAAACTCAAGACATCTATTCAATTGTCCGTTTGGTACAAAACCGACAAAATCGAACCGAAATTATCCCTAGTGGACGACCGTTTTTTTTAATTACTCTGAAGTCTATTAGTTTGATTGCAACTAATGCCCCCTATTTTTTGTGTTTGTAATTCTTTGACGTATCTCTTTCCAGTTTTTTTTTTCCATGGATGAAAATAGAAAATTAGTTATTTTATCTTGAAAATAGGAAGTATAATTATCTTTTACATTTTTCACAATTATACACTTACTCAAGCTTACTTTTATTTTGATGAGCGCATTTTTTAGCATTTTATATTTTATATTTTCTATTTTTCAATCATCTTGATCTATTTTAATTAATTAATATTTACTTAAGTACAAATATATCCTCAATATTCTTCTTCTATCATAATGTCTTTAAGGTTGCTCACTTTGTCTCTTATTGAACATACACATCGTCTTCAGCCCCACATTGCAAAGTCGTTGCGTACTTGTTGGAGAAAATAAAGTATAAACCCTCAAATACGTGAAGTTTTGTTATCTTAAATGCAGTTGTCGAAGTAAACATTCAAATTTGGAGACACTCATGTTCTACTGTGGAGATACCCCATATTTGAGGTTGAAGAAGATAAGCTTGCAACACACTTCAAACTAGTCGGCGAATTAATCTCATCCAACAACTGCTTATTAATAATAAGACTTAAATATTGAACAAATATTAATACCGTATTAATGACTAGACATAAAATATTGATGCGTATTAATAATGGAATACGTACAATGCATTTAGTATTAATAACAACAATTTATAAATGGAGAAATTTATAATATTAATCAAATTTAGAAATAATTATAAATATAGTCACTTTTTAAAAAAATTATAGCAATCGTTGTCACTGTTACTAATGATACATAATAGTGTATTAATGATACATAATATTGTATTGATGATAATACCATATTAATGATAATAATAGTGTATTAATGAGTATTTATAATGGAGTATTAAAACGTATTAATAACTATAGATACAAATATTTTAAAATTTGTAATTATTTTATGAAAAGAGTACATTAGTACAATTTCCCTTATAAATAACTTTTTTTTTCCAAATGTTTTCCCTTTTAAATAACTGGTATTAAAACGAATATAAATAAACTTTATGAAACAATATGAGAGTTTTTTTTACAATCGTGAGAGAGCATTAATACGTATTTTAAAAAATAAATATAATTTATTAGATATAACTAACACTTTTATTAATATATAAATACATTTGATGAAACGATCTCAAAAAAAAAAAAACATTCTATGAAACAAATATATGTTCCATATATATAATTAATATCACTATTAAATAATATTAATAATACATAAATACATAAATACGATTTATGAATGAATATCCTAACTCTTTACATATACGAGTATTAACGTGCCCAATACATTTATTCTTATAATTAATGATAACATATATCTGGAATACTTTTATATGTTTAATCGATAAGTATTGTATTTATTATACTTGTATACTTCTTAAATCGACTGTATTTATTATAAATAATACAATTATTAATATTGTATTTAGACATGAGAGTACTTTTCACTAATATATTTTAGTTTTTTAATAAAAGAAAAGTCATTTGAATAAAATCCATTACATGGTGAGACATATTACCTATATAGTATTAATGTACTATTAAATAATGGAATACCATACCACCCCTACTTTGCTTTTTTTTTCTAGAGTCGTTATTCGGGTTTGTTTAGTTTCTTTAATTTCTGAGTTTTATAAATTATATATACTTGTATTTATAGTAAAATCATTGTCAAATAATCAATAAAAAATATAAATAAATATAAAACATGATGAATTAATATTTATCGGATCTTAATTATAATTACGATATTAATAATTCTTCAAAAAAAAAAAACAATATTAATAATGTACTTATACTTACCCAAGTTAAAAAAAATATATATATATATATTTTAAAATTACTAATACATTACATAACTTGCTTCATACAAAGAAATAACGTATCTCAGATAAAATCTTATTCTACAGCTTTATTATAGGGGAAATTTGTAAGAAGATAACTTTGGTTAATTTATTTTATAAAGCCGTGGATTATTTTTGCTATTTTTTTTTAAACACACATGTAAAATTTGTTTTCATTTCGTCTAATACTATTTAAAGCCCTTTTTTTAGTTTTTCTCCTCAGATTCTCTAAGGACATGTTTGGCTACGATGCCAAGAGAAGAGAAATGAAAGTAAATTTGTGTTTGGTGTGAAAGAAAGGTAAAGAAAGTGATAGTAAATTTGTGTTTGGTGGAGAGGGAAGATAAATGATAGGGAAAAATGCACAAACTGTTTGTAACAATTAATTCTCTAAACTTTTAATTTGAACAATCATTTTCTTTCAAGTTTGATAAGTGTTGCAATTAATCCCTTTTAATTTAATTTCAAAATTTTTCATATGTGTGATAAGGGTAAATTTGTCATATATATATATATATATATATATATATATATTCTTTTTTTATTAATAAAAAAGCTGCTGAAATATTGAGAAAAAAAAAAAAAGAAATTGCTCAAGTAAAATTCCAGATGATAGATAAACCCCGTGTAAAACAAAAAAATCCAATAAAATTCTAAACTAAAAATCCAGTGCAACAATATCTGCATTGGCGAAAGCAGCCACACCGTCCAACTCCGTGATGATGTTATTGATCAAGTATTTTCAGAATTCAGAGAACGACGCCAACGTGAACACCAACAACGCCAACGTCGGGATGGATCTGATGATACTAGCAACAACACCTGCAGATTCCGTTGTTTCCGAATTTAAATTAAGGTAGTAGTTTGCTAGTTAGGTTGTTGGTTGGGAGGTAACAGCACTTACAATTTAGAAGAAGACAGAGAGAAGACACAAAAGCTTGGCTCAATACTTTCAGAGGATTTTTCACATATAAGAATAAATCTCAATACATTTTCAGAGAAAGGCTTGCAGCTTTTTATACACATAAAAGAGGAATAAAATAATACAAATATATAATTAGATTTGAAACCAACATTTTCCCTTCTATAAACCCAACATGGCCTAATAGAACTCTATCAATGTCCAACAAAGATTACTTAAAAAAAAAAAAAAAAAACTTTATTTACTATTTTACCATTCAAATTTCATCAAAGAAAAAATGATTTTATGGTAATAAAAGACAGGGCCATTAATAGAATCCAATATCATTGTAAGATACTAATTAATGGTTATGAAAGACAGAGCTATTGGAAGGCTGGAAGATCATTTAATTAATGGTTATAATAATATTGTTGTCACTATCATTTTATTATTATCGCAAATCGCTGATGAGAACAGCCTGCAGCGATTTCCAAGGCACTATACTTTAATCTCTCTTTCAAATAATTACTCTGGTAGGGGGTGTTTGTTTGAAATATTCAAATAAGATTTAGTTTAAAGGATTATATTGAATAGTTAAAAATTGAGAGTCGCAGTAATAAATTTGTTTTGATGTTGTTTTTGTATAAAAGAATTAGAGTCAAAGCCTTTTTAAACCTAGATTTAAAATTAGTAGTTAAAAAAGAAATGATTAAAAATAAGTAGTTAAAAATGAATTATTTTGTTTGATTTGAAAAGAATGATTAAAAATGAATTGTTAGAAATGAGAATTATTTTTAAAAGTAAAAATGAGAAATTAGTAAAAATTCGTTTGAATGTATGTTTTCAAGGAATGGTTCATAAATTCCAAAACTAAATCTGTCTAAGTAGGCCAAACAAAGAGCCCCTAAAAGATTTTTTTTTTTTTTTTATTTTTATTTTTTTTTTTATGAAATAATTATATAACAAATTCTACTTTAACACTATAATTTAATCATTTCTTTTTAAAAAAGAAAATTACTTAAACCATTTTTAAACTTTCAATATTCTAACTTTCAATTTTGTCTTTAATTTCCTATTTTCAGGTAGGATTTTCTTTCGTATAATCGATTAATTTTCTATATTCATTTTTATTTTCACTCGTTTGAGAAATCCATTATAGCAATCCAATCCTCTCAACTTCTTAATTAGAGTATTTGTTGTATAGTAACTTCGAAATAAAATATTAAAAATAATATTGATGGAGATAATAATATTAAAGTTTAAGGGCATTTTTATACAAAATTTTAACGGTTTTTATTCAAATTTAACAACAAGAGTAATTTTGAAATATTTTGTAACATTCAAGAGTATTTTTTTAACTTTTCAAAGTTCAAAGATAAAGTTACAAAAATCTCATACTTTAAGAGTATGTTTGGTAATTTAGCCGTATAACATTTATCAAAATTTAATAATGTAATTGATTAAATTAAAAATTTATAAGATTAATTGTTACAAATATATATTTATTTATTTATATTAAAATCCTGGTTGAATTTTCTTGAAACTAAACCAACATAAATAACAATATACCAAAAGCATTCTTTATGAATATAAGAATAAGTATTAAATAAACATTTTGATTATGTTGATTAATAAAAAATAAATATATAAATTTGACCAAAGGAATAAGGGGCTGCTTGTTTGACATATTTCGTTAGGATTAAGTTTTTGAATTTATTAATTTCACCTTGAAAACCTACATCCAAACGAGTCTTTACCAATTCTCCTCAATTTTACTTTTGTAAATAACTCTTATTTTTAATCATTAATTTTCAAACTTTTAAGAAAAATCTTTTTATCTCTTTTTCAAGCTTCGTTTTTTAACTTCAGTTTTATTTATTTATTTTATGTTTTTGAAATCTGTTTTTAATTTATTTGAATTGAATGTTTTTCTAATCTCTGTTTATCAAATTTTTGTTTTTAATTTATTTGTAATTATTTATGAATTTGTATTTTTAGGAAAAAAAATGTATTTTAATATTTTACAACTTCAATTTAAATGATATTGGGTTGAGAATTGAGATTTAAGATAAGTTTCTTAATCATAACTTATTGAATTACGATATCTTAAAATAATATTTACAATTATTTATACATTTATTTATTTTTTTTCGAAAATGCATACATTTAAAATTTATTATAAAAAAATGTATATTAATAAATATTGACTTTATTTTTCATCAAATTTTCTAAACTCATACATTTTTTTAAAATATTATTTTCGAGATAATCTAAATACATATTTATATATTTTATTTTGAAGAAATACAATAATTCTAAATCAATTAAGTAAATTTATATAACTAAATTAATTAAGGTTTATTCTAAAAAGAAATATTAATTAAGATTTGATTGTATTTAAAAAATAAATAAATATGATGGTTAAATAATCAAATTAGTTAAATGATATTTATTTTAAAATAATATTTTTTCACTAAATAAAAAATATATTCAATTATGACTATTATATTAAAAAAATACTAAATATTTATTTTTGTTATAAAAAGACTACATCTCTTTCCATCCCACAAAACATAAATTAATTATCACATCTCTTCCATTCTCTTTCCACCAAACATTAACTTACTCTGACTTCCTTTCCCTTCTCATCTCTTCCCATCCTATCTCACCCTAACCAAATATGCCCTATGAAGTGCTTGTTGTCATATTTAAGGAAGATTTAGATAGAGGATTTCTTAATTATTTCTTGAAAAATTATATTCAAACGAATTTTTTTTTTATAACTACTCAAAACAGCTTCTCATTTTTTTTAATTAAAATAACTTTTCATTATAAACTTATTTCTAATAATTAATTTAGAACTACGGAAATAACTCCTCAATATCAACTACTTATTTCTAATAATTCATTTATAATCAATCAAAATAAATTATTTTTAAATACTTATTTTTAATCATTCTTTTTTTAACTACTCAAAATAAATGTACATCCAAACAAACCATTATCTCTAACTCCTCTATAAAAAATCTAAAGAGTTTAAGGTTATAACTCTCAAATTTTAACTAGTCAAAATAATTTCTCATCTAGACACTTCCTAAATATTACCGGGTTTGAATTTATCTCAAGTTTGTTAAGACCCATATTTTTGGTCTGAGAAGTTTTCTTTTTTTTATTTTTTTTATTTTTTTTAATTATATATATATATATATATATTTTATTGTTTGATAAGGCAACCCTAATTCTCAGCCCAAAGATCCAAACTTATAATGAAGCAAAAACCCTTGAATTAAGAGATTAACACCTCCTTGTGGATTTGGGAACAACCAAGAGAAAAGCTAGAATTTGATTACCTCTTAAGATCAAAGATCTAGAAGCAAGATATGGA
>JBBMKA010000022.1:12020868-12053357 GCA_037833695.1 Sechiopsis laciniata
GAAACAGGCATACAAGAAAGCAATCAGAGAAGTCCCGCAGGGTCCACACAACCCCGGGAGGGAAATCCTTACCTGGAAAACAAGCAGATACAACAAACAGATATAATTTGCTCTTTGAGCTGCAGACAACAACCTAGCAAAAGAATACAAGTAACTAATTAATATCTAGTAGCTACCGGAAATAAACAACCGCACGCATACGGCTCGGGAAAGGAATTACCCAAACCCGTGGAGGACACAAGCCCTCGGACTGCTGCTCGGCTGCGGGCGTGCGGCTGCACTCGGTCAGGGCTGTAAGGCTACGGATGCGCTGCAGCGTGCGACAAAGGAAAACACGCGTGCTGACTGGCGCGAAGGCTCGGCGCTGGCGAATGGGAGAAACTATGCGGACGATCGCAGTAGGGTGCGCGAGCGCTGTGGCGAAGCTGGATTGCATGCGGACGCTGGAGCGAAGCTGAGTCGCGTGCGGGTGCTGGGGCTGTTGCGCGCGATCGGCTGGATGCGTGCGCGCGACGAAGGACGTGCGATCCGTAGGGAGTGCGATCGCGGCGGGGGTTCAGGCTAGGCGACTTGCACGCTGGGGCGAGGAGATCCGGCTGCTGGCGCACGCAAGGGGCTCGCGAGCGAAGGCGGTCTGGATGTGCGCTGCTGCAGCGTGCGGCTGGGCGAGGCTGGACGAGCTAGGCAGGGGGCTTGCACGCGTTGGGATGCTGGCTGCAGCGAAGGGCTTGGCGATGGAGGATGCTGACGAAGCTCGGCTGTGTGGCTGCTGCTTGGCGAAGGGCTTGGCGATGGAGATGTCTCGGCTAGGTTTTCTTGGAGCGAAAAGAGAGTGAGGAAGAAGAAGAGAAGTCGCAAATGAGAGGAAGAAAGTGGCTCCTTTAAGCTAGGGTTCGGCAAAGGGGGAAGGGAGAAGGGAGGTCGCGACACGTGACCCCTCTAGGTCATGGGTTTGAGTCCTGGCGAGAGCATTCTTTTTAATTAATTTCCCAGATAAACAACCGTGGCTCCAAAACTCCCAAAACAGCAAAGCTAGCTCTGGAAACCTGAAACGGAAGGAAACCCAACTCAGTAACTTTAACCGAACAACCCCGGAACCCTGGAAAATTACGAGACTACCCCTAGAGGCCAAATTACCAAAATGCCCCTAGAGGTCCAAGCTGCCCTAACGGCCCAACCAAACTTAAGAAAAAGAAACCGAACGTACCTGGAAAATCGGAGTGGAAAACTGGGCCGTTACACTCCAAGCCCTAAAACACACAAATCCAACTCATAAATCCATTAAATCGCTAAACTGGCCTCAGTGGTGAATTTACCAAATTATCTCTTAAGGCTAGAAACGTAATAATGGCTCAACGAACGAATCGAAGCAACCAAAATTCATACCTGAAGATCCGTAGCGAAAACTCTAGTCGTTACAAGTGCTTAAGGTGATAGGTTCAATCCATGGTTGCCACCTACCTAGAAATTAATTTCCTACGAGTTTCCTTGACATCCAAATGTTGTAAGGCCAGGTGGCATGTTCCGTGACATTAGTCGAGGTGCATGTAAGCTGGCTTGGACATTCAAGAATATAAAAAAAAAATCTACTTATAAAATAATTTTCTATGTATTTTTGTAACATATAAATACTATAACATCAAAAAAATTATTTTATTATTGAATTATGCTAAACCATCAATCAACCCAATTTTTTTTTTATTTTTGAGAAACATCAACCCAATTTAAACTAGTGGATTATAAAAAATTGCGAACTCTTATGTAACCTAATTGATAACATGTACTAACATTCCCTTTTTTTTTTTGTTTTTTGAGAATATGTACTAACATTGCCTAGCGTGGAGCATATTTCTAGGTATTAAAAACGTAAAACGTGTTATTTGCATAAAATGTAAAAGGAAAAAGGAAAAAAGAATGGGTGGAATTGAGTAATAAAAAGAAGAAAAAGCAATGAGTCGGTAGGTGGTTAGTTGACTGAGCGGTGTGGCTTTAATGAATGAGTTTCAACTTTTGCTTCCGTGCATCGCGCCGCTGAAGGCTGATCCAAATTTGCTTAACAGCCACCAACACCGCAGCACACAATTCATAATTCTATATGCGCATCACGTGCCACGCCAATTCTATTTTTGTCCCTACCAATTACTTCCCTTTTTAATGCTTATACCATAATAAATACTCCAATATATCTTAATTACTTATTGATCTCATTATTTTTAAATTATCTTAGATATGTAATTAGTTGAAAGGCTTAATTAGAAAACTATTTACTTGACTGTCAATAATTATACTTGAAGGGTACACAATTTTGAACTATTTACTTAAAAGGAGTTTTTTATTCAATAATATTTAAGGTAGAAATTCAGTCATATAATATTTTGATTATTAAGTTATATAAAATACTACTAAAACTATACTTTTGATATTCATTTTCTTGTTAATATTTTTGAAATCTTTATTTTATCTACTTGAGTATCATTTTTAATGTTAATATAATTCAATTAAAATGATCATAATTCAATTGGTATGTTTGATCTATTTATAATTACAGTATTTGTGGATTGATTCCCTCAATCTCCTTTGGTACTTAAATGTTAATTATTTACCTTATTGGCTCTATTTGTATTGAGCGAGATCTTTTAATAAATTATTATTATTTGGGATGGAATTTCAATTGAGTATTAATGAAATAAGATCTCGTAGATTTTTTTTTTTTTTTTAAGTACAAATTAGAGGAAGAGGAATTACAAATATCTATTCGAAAGATATTTATTATTAAAAAAAACGATACTAAAGTTATATCCATAGATAATTTAGATTTAATTAAAAACAATTTTGTAGGGTAATTTACATAAAATAATACAAAACAACCCTACAATAATTTATTCTTATTTTTTGGAGAAATACTTGTCTTCTTATTCATAAAATGGCTGCCACATAAATTTGATAAAAAAATTTCCCTTAAATTAAATTGACTTGCCTAATTTTTTTAAAAAATTGTTACGTTTACAATTACCTAAAGAGAGTTGGCTGCAACTCGAATTTATGCTGTCAAGGAACGCAGCAGATTAATGAATTTATTCATTGGTTTCTCTTTTTTTATTTTTTATAAATTTTGTTAAAAAGTAATTTCTATATTTAGTACAACCACATTTGAGGGTAAAGATTCGCGTACAATATTTCAATCAGCTGGGCGGCTGTGTACATTAGTAGGGTTGAGAGTAATTGTTATAATTTTATTTGTCAAAGAAAATACATTCCAAAATTATTTTGATTTGGATTAAGTTGCTGAATTATGATGAATCTCATTTTCTCTTCTAAGACTCAACCGCCACTCTAAATAATTAATTAATATATATATATATATGTTTGTGTTGTTTCCCCCATTTATTCATATTTCTCTGTGTTTGAGGTGTGTGAACATTAAGAATGGCGAATTCCATTTGTATGATGATGTTCATTGGTGTTTGCGTTGTGTTATGTTGTCATTTCAGCCACTCCACCGTCACGTACGACGGAAAGGCGATTGGCATCAATGGGCATAGGAGAATCCTCTTCTCCGGCTCCATTCACTACCCTCGAAGCACCCCTCAAGTATAACTTTACTTTACTAAACTAAATCATTCGGCGCTTCTTCAATTACCCATTAAACCAACCTTCTCTCCCCCTTTCTTGTTTTCCAGATGTGGGAGCATCTCATTCTCAAGGCCAAACATGGCGGCTTGGACCTCGTTGAGACCTACGTCTTCTGGAATGTCCACGAGCCTTACCCCGGAATTGTAACTCAACCTCCTCCATTCTTCATTTCATTTCTCTTTTCTTTTTGGGGGTTTAGGGTTTTGTTCTTTTGTTCTTTTTTCAGTACAATTTTGAAGGCCGATATGATTTAGTGAGGTTTATCAAGACGATACACAGAGCAGGACTGTATGCCCATCTTCGCATTGGCCCTTATGTTTGCGCAGAGTGGAATTTTGGGTCTATATTTTCTCTTTCTCTCTTCTCTCTCTTCATTTTCACTATCAATTTTCTCATTCTTTCATTTTTTTCGGTTTTCTCGAACAGAGGATTTCCGGTTTGGTTGAAGTATGTTCCTGGGATTAGCTTCAGAACAGACAATCAACCTTTTAAGGTTTCCAATTTCATACATTCTTCTTTTTTTTGTAACATATATTTTATTTTTTGGGTTTATGTTTCATACTTATGATTAAGGGGTGTGTTTGGCTACGGTCATATAGAACGCCATGCAAGGATTTACGGAGAAGATAGTGGCGCTGATGAAGACTGAAGGCTTGTTCGAGTCTCAGGGTGGCCCCATCATCCTTGCTCAAGTATGCATTCATTTTTTTTTAATAAAATTCTCATTAACTAATTTTTATAAAAAATTGATATCAAATTTATTCGAGAATTCATTTTTAAGCATTTTTTTTAAGTATATATGATCAAGTTGGATATTTGGGAGTTGAGAAGCTAAAATAGTTAACCTTTATTCTCATAAGTTTCTAAAAGCACCTTAGTTTGCTAATTTGCCCCTTTGTTTTACATGCCTTTTCAATACATTTAATTTATTATTAGTGATATTTTTTCTTGTTTGAATGGAATCTGCTTTTTTGGAAAGGTGTTTACAATTCTAGTCAAAATAAGTAGTTTAAAGAAAAGAAAAAAAAAGAGAAAGGAATAAAGTCTTTGTGTATGCACTAGAGAGTGCTCTTACCTTAATACATCCACTGATTGTAAAACTGATAAACAGATAATTTAAACAAAATATTTACATTTTCGTTGTCAATGTACATATGACAGTGTGTGTAATTTTTTTGTTAAAAGTAAAGTGTAGTTTTATTTGCTCTTCTAAAGAAAGTTCTTATTTAATAATAATAAAAATATGGTAAATTTCGTTGACTGGTCAATGCTTTCAGGAAACTTTCAGAAAACAGGTGTAGATCTCCGATGAAAGAGGCTTTTCCAACAAAATCAAAACATTTTCTCTTTATTATTAATCTCATTTTCGAGGAAAACAACCCACTTTAAACTTAAACATCCAAATTCATTAGAATGCACTTTGCAATATTTTATTTAAACTTAATTTCGTGCAAAACTTAATTCAATTAGCGTTAATGAATTCTAGAGTTTTTTTTTTCATCAGATTTTGTTAAAATGAGTGAACGAATTAGCAAAATCTAAACAAAAGGGTAAAAATTGTAAAGGAGTCCAATTTAATGAAATAAGAAGTTAAGATGGAAATTGATGTCCCCCATACCAACCATACTGTAATTGAAAGATTAATTATGGGGAACAATTTGGGTGTAGCCCGGGCTGTATCCCTACCATGATGTCACTCACTTGGAGTTACACATCTTCTTTTTTCTTTTAATTTTTTTTATAATAAATATAAAGTAAAAAAAAAGATAGATGAGATGTGTGGCACCAAAAATGCCACATGAGTGATATTATGGTGGGGCTGCACCCAAATTTTTCTCTTAATTGTCCATTCCACTTTTTTTTTATTTTTTTAAGAAACAATTATGTCCATTACTTAGGTTAAGAACATTATTAGTAAAATATGAGATTTTGAACATGGTGTATGGTATTGTTGCAGATTGAGAATGAGTATGGAACAGAAAGCAAGTTATTTGGGGCAGCTGGTCATAACTACATGACTTGGGCAGCAAACATGGCTGTTGGGCTGCAGACTGGAGTCCCATGGGTTATGTGCAAGGAAGAAGATGCCCCTGACCCAGTGGTAACCCATCACACTTTTACTTTTTCTTTTGGACTAAATACCAAAGTACAAATATGACATGTGTGTTCAATTACAAGTAATTTTCTATCAATTTTTAAGTTTGTATCTTAAAGGTTTCCAACTTTGTTTACTATGACAAAAATGGTTGGAGGTGTGTTAATTAGTTGAATGTATTTCAATTCAATTGGAAAATCAATATTTGACTCTCATTTCATTTGAGGATGTTGGATTTGTGGTTCCCCTCCCCAATTTAAATTCAAAAATAAAAATTGTTTACTATGTCATTGGCATTATCAAAACTTTTAAAATTAAGTGGTCCATCGGATATGAAATTAAAAGATTACGATGTGTAAATTTTTAATTTGGTGTTTTGCAAGTTTGTGAATTTAAATATCATACAGGTCAAAGACATGTTACACATAAAATAAAAATTTTGAGACCTATTTGACACAAAAAAAAAAAAAATTTAAAGTTCTATTAAACACATTTTGAAAGGATATGAACTAAATTTATAATTTAACCTATGGCTTTTGTTGTTCTGATAGATAAACACGTGCAATGGGTTTTATTGTGATACATTTTCTCCCAACAAACCATACAAACCTACAATGTGGACAGAAGCTTGGACTGGTTGGTATGTAAAATCTCTACTAATCTACCATTTAGCTGTAACCAGATCCTAAATTAATAGGAAATATGAATGACTTCTTACTGCATATCTATAACCCACATTTTTATTGTTATTATTATTTGTGTTTGCTTGTCTCTGAAGGTTTTCCGAGTTTGGTGGTCCGCTGCATCAACGACCGGTTGAAGATTTGGCATTTGCAGTTGCTAAATTCATACAGAGAGGAGGATCCATGGTTAACTATTATATGGTTAGTTATCTTCAACCTATCTAAAAGTTCGAGATATTTCGAATCCTAAATCCCATCCTAATCCTTTGTTGTTTGCCAGTACCATGGTGGGACAAACTTTGGGCGCACGGCTGGGGGACCTTTCATTACTACCAGCTACGACTATGACGCTCCAATTGACGAATATGGTGAGAATTCGAAATCATACACTTGTTTCCACATGGTCCATATCATCCCTGTAAGACAAATAAATTCAGAATAACAGCTATCAGTTTAGCAGCATTCCACCATGCTTGTTAAAGAGAGTTAGAAAGGTTTTCTCACCCAAGTGCTGCACAGGGCTATTAAGGCAACCAAAATATGGCCATCTGAAGGAGCTTCACAAGGCTGTTAAAATGTGCGAGCCAGCTTTGGTTTCAGCTGATCCTATTGTTACTTCTTTAGGGAACTTTCAACAGGTTTTCAACCCTGCTTATCTTTTCACAGTTCATATTTTTTCTATATTTGTAAGCTGAAAGTTAAAAGTAAGCGATTTCTTCTCGGCATCAGGCTCATGTATACTCTTCGGAATCTGGAGGATGTGCAGCTTTTCTATCAAACTATGATACAAAATCATTTGCAAGAGTTTTGTTCAACAACATGCATTACAATTTACCTCCATGGTCAATCAGCATCCTTCCTGATTGCAGAAATGCAGTTTTCAATACCGCCAAGGTTTGGCCATTAGATACCAACGCAGTATATCGTAATAGAATCTGCAGTTGAGGTTGAACTTATGACACCTATTTTTTTTTTTGACATACCTCTAGGTTGGAGTTCAAACTTCACAGATGGGAATGTTGCCTGCTGAATCTACTACACTTTCCTGGGAAAGTTATTTCGAAGATATGTCTGCACTAGACGACAGATCGACGATGACTTCCCCTGGGTTATTGGAGCAGATAAATGTTACTCGGGATGCTAGTGACTACTTGTGGTACATAACCAGGTGACACATGCTTTCTTTCATCCTTCTAAATGTAATGTACAGAATCTTTCTTAGCATTTATATCCATAGTCAATCAGATAAAACTTGGTAAGAAATCAGAAGTTTGATTCAATTAACCAAACCTCTCAATATCATTACAGCATAGATATCAGTTCATCTGAACACTTCCTGCATGGAGGGGAGTTGCCAACTCTGCTTGTTCAATCGACAGGCCATGCCGTGCATGTCTTTATTAACGGGCAGCTTTCAGGTACTTGCGCCTGCAAAATGCCTGCTTTGCATTTATGATTGAGAAAACTTTACAGCTGCTCTTATTAGGTTCTGTTTCTGGGTCAAGAAAGAGCAGGAGGTTCACGTATACTGGGAAGGTTAATTTGCATGCTGGAATAAACAAAATTGGTTTGCTTAGTGTTGCTGTCGGTTTGCCGGTAAGTTCCTTTACCTTGAACATACTTCAAGTTTCCCTGTAAACATTCTTAGAGTTACCATTTGGATCTCTAATCCTTGGTCTATGATGAACAGGACAAACCTGTAAATTTGAGTGTATAGTTGTTCTTTTGTCTGCTAATCTTTGTTGTTCTCCTTGAAGAATGTGGGAGGACATTTTGAGACATGGAACACAGGAATCCTTGGTCCAATTGTTCTCTACGGGCTTCGCCATGGAAGATGGGACTTATCTTCACAGAAGTGGACTTACCAGGTACCTAAACTTCGATTCTTCAGTTTACATTAATTCAAAAGAAATGGTTCTTAATATGTTGAAAGCCTCTTTACAACAGGTTGGGCTGAAAGGAGAATCCATGGATCTCATATCTCCCAGTGGATTTTCTCCTGTTGAATGGATGCAAGCATCATTGGCTGCCCAAACACCTCAGCCACTAACTTGGCACAAGGTAACGATATAAGAAAACGTAGAATTCAAACTTATAGAGGAAAACGAACTCGGGTAGAAGATATTGAAATTACCTCTATGAACTTTGCAGGCTTATTTTGATGCTCCTGAAGGAGAGGAGCCATTGGCCTTAGACATGGAGGGAATGGGAAAAGGTCAAATATGGATTAATGGGCAGAGTATTGGAAGATACTGGACAGCATATGCTCGTGGTAATTGCAGTCGCTGCAACTATGCTACAACATTTAGGCCTTCAAAGTGTCAGCTAGGCTGTGGCCAATCAACCCAAAGATGGTAATTGTCCATGATAACTCATTAAAGTATCAAAAGAACAGAATCATATGATCCCAATCACCCTACGTTAGGCTTATCTAGCGTTTCATTAAACGACCAAAATTTTGTTTTAGGTACCATGTACCTCGGTCTTGGCTAAAGCCAGAACAGAACATGTTGGTGGTTTTCGAAGAAGTTGGAGGAAATCCGTCACGGATCTCTATCGTCAAGAGATCGGTGACAAGTGTTTGCGGTGATGTTTCTGAAGTCCACCCAACTTTCAAGAACTGGCACATAACGGCAAGATTTCACACACCCAAAGTTCACCTCAGCTGTGATCCAGACCAGTACATTTCTTTGATAAAGTTTGCAAGCTTTGGAACCCCATTGGGAACTTGCGGGAGCTACCAGCAAGGAACTTGCCATGCCCCTACCTCACGTGCCATTGTAGAGAAGGTTCTAAGAACAAACTCCTCTGGAAGCCAACCAGTATTTTTTGGTTATTCAAATAGCAATAAGATCTAGATCTTTGGATAAATACAGTTACTTATACTTAGCTTATTTTTCTGCAGAAATGCATAGGAAAGCAGAGTTGTGTTGTCACTGTATCAAACAGCAACTTTGAAGATCCATGCCCAAATACGATGAAGCGACTATCGGTCGAAGCTGTATGTAATCCCACAACTTCTACAATTCAATCCAGCTGGGGAGGTTAGCTTGATAAAAACAAAAAGGAGATATTTAGCTACATAGTCGAGTGTGGATTCAAAGACATGACTATACATACAACACTAGAAAGAAAAAGCAGGCAAATGAAGGGTAAAGGAATGGTACCGAGCACGAGTAGCAGTGTTCAGCCTTTATCCTGGCTACTGTACAGCAAAAGAACATTAGTTTCAAATGGTTTAGCAGTTTGTATACAATAGTGTTTGTTAGGAAAAGGTGTGCTTGTTTTTGTGTGGGGTAATTTTTTCATTCTAGGGCACTAAGTTGAATCTCAAGTTACATTCCCTTCCATTTTAGAGGGAAGTACAAGCTTAAAAGTGAGGTAACATATACCTTTATCTATTTGTCTTCATGCTAGGGAGGATCCTGGTGTGACGATATGATTTCATGGAATGACTAGAAACAGTTATCTACAGTTATTTCATCCACAAAAGAAGAGCTAACAACATACAACACTGCTCTGTTCAATCTTGCAATGCAAATTTCATCGACATACTTGTTTTTAAAGTGAAATAATTAGTTCGACAGACAACAAAAATTTAAATTTGATTTCAAATTGCACTGTTAACTGGCTCAATCTTCTTGTAGGTGATTTCATTAAAAAACATATGAAACTGAAATTATTGATTATAACATTAATCATCAAACTTTGATGAAATTACCATTTTTTCTTAAATGCTTTACAAACAAATCAATATTTCTAAAAGTTTTTCAAAATATAAGAAAATCAGCATATGATCCACCAAAGTTCAAGTCGAATTGTTTAGATATTTTGCCATACCATTATCACTTATCTGATAAACAATTCATGAACTCTATTGTTTAATGACTTAAAAACAGGTTGCTAGTAGCCAGGGTTGCGAGAGTGTCCCTTCTACGCGTATGATACAACATATAAAGGGCACAATTACAAAGATTAGAACAGTTACAACAAGGAAAATCAATCAGCCTTCATTTAATTCACAGTATCCAATTTGTAAAAAATGTAGAAAATTACAGCTGAACCAAATTTTTGAAGACGTAAGTACCAAGAATGAACCAACCAACCAGGAAGCAAGTGAAGAATGCCAAGAAGGTTAGGAATGTAGTACCCCCTAGTGCAAGTCCTATACTAAGTATCACAAAAAATGGTAAGAACGTCCGGATCACAGCTCCTTTACCGACCCACCGACCCTTAATAAAGATCAGAGCTGCAAGGTTTACCACATTCCATCCACCTGTGCGAAAGCCAAGTCTGTTCAGATTATTAGCAACAAAGGAATGACAATTGCAAGTTAAGAGATTGTAGGCTCGGTGTTGGAACTCTTGAGTACTCCTCCGCAATGCATCATCCCATGTTGAAATTTCTCTACCATGATCAACTTCCCTGAACTCATCTTCAGTTTTATGAGTGGAAGTGCAACACTGCACGTCGATTCCAATAAAATGTGTAAGGAATGGGCCAAAAAATTTAAAAGTGAAAGAGGTTCCTATCATTTTCTTTTTTTAAAAAAATCAGAAACAAAAACATTTTCAGTGATAAAGTGAAAGTATTACAAACCCATTGAAATAATGATAGGTGTCAATCAAAGAGCAAAATACATAAGATAAATCCGTAAAATACAAGGCCCGAATATTGTAGGATACAAAGAGTGGTTTAGGGATTGGCTTGTATGTCTATCTCGACATAGTTGAGAGAGGCCTTATCATTTTGCTCACAGATTCAGAAAGTGGTACTCATGTGCTGAGAATCCCTTTTGTTGGATATGACTAAGGGGATGGAAAAAATGGTGTTGCGCGAGGTAGATAAGAAGGAAAACCCCAGAGAAGATGAAGGATGTCTCGTTCAACTCCAACAAAGGAGATCACGCTCGATGGGACCGCACAACGAGAAAAAAAGAGTCACCCCAACCAAGAAAGGGAGGAGCTGCGCAATACATCGTCTGTGAGACAAGAAAGATAATACACCTATAGTTTGTTGAAGAAACAAAAGTACGACTGATTGAGATGGTGGGTTAAAACTCCATAAGAAAAACAGCGAGCAAGGTTGCAAGGAATCTCATGCAGATGGAGTGTGTGGGCAGAGTGTCATGGCAAGGTGAGTGCAGACACTCCCGCACAAATTATAGAAGTGGATCCCACCAATATTTTAATGTTGTTCTATGGCATGGTGACCCCCCAAATTTTAGAATTTATCATTGTTTTGTGTATAAAAGTACATCTCACTCCTATGATGGCCTCTTCACAACCTCAAATTTGTGATTCTGTAAACCTCTCAAAATAATTCAAAACTGCCCCCCTCCCCCCAAATCAAATTTTCTAGATCCGCCCTAAGCAAGATGAGCACAGTCGTTGGATGAAACTCGCGAGCAAGGCTGTGAGAAAGCTCACACAGATGGAGTGAACAGGTGGAGGAGAGAGACATGGCAATGAGAGCAAAAACTCGCAGGCAGGTGTGCGAGGAAGCTCGCGTGGAGATCTCTTGCATGGAGTTGAAAGGTTCCCCTCTGACAAAGTGAGCAAGTCGCTCGCTCCAATGCAAAATGAAACTCATGAACTATGGAGAATCGGAGATAGCCGACAAAGTGTGGATCGTTGGTGAGTCGTGCGCAGTCGAAGATCCCCCTTTGGCAATAGTGAGATGCAGCATCGGAGGAAGGGATGAAATGTTTTTTTTTTTTTTTTAAAATTAGGGTTTGAGAGAGTTTTTTGATAGAGAAGGTTTAGAGAGAGGTTTCAGGCTTTAAATCCTTTTGGCCCATTCTTTACTAATAGTTTATTTTTTTTCCAAACAATGTACCTAAACCTCAAAAGGAATGGTTTTATTTTATTTATAGTATCCGTAAGTGTTTGGGCAAGCTTACGTGCATCTCGACTATTTTTATAGGACAACCGCAAGACCCAACAACATTTAGTTGTCAAGAAAAATGGTAAGAAATTAGTTCTTAAGTAAGTGACAAGTATAGATTGAACTCATCACCTTTTAGTTATCCAATGCCCTCTTGACCACTAGATTAACCCATAATGGTTAGGTTCCTATCAATAATCCTCTTGACCACTAGATTAACCCATAATGGTTAGGTTCCTATCAATAATCCTCTTGACCACTAGACTAACCCATAATGGTAAGGTTCCTATCAATATCATGTCATGAAATTTGGTAACACAGCAAAATGAGAGAAATATGATGTAAAAGATTGATCTTTAGTTCACAAATGGAAATTGGCATGTACCTTCTCGCTGTTGATTCGAAGATACCGTGCGACTGCTCCAAATGTGAAGTTGTCAACGCAAACAAAATTAGGGCCTGCAAAGTCCAAGATTACTCCATCCTCTCTGCCAATACCAATGTGACCAATGAAAGGAATGAGCCACGAAATAACAGGAAGAGGTGTCCACACAATACAGCATGGAAACCGAGCTCTCTCGGGATCAATTTTCATATTTTGCGCAATATTTCCTTCATTCATCATCTGATTCTCAGGGTCGTTACTTAATTCCATTTCCAAAGTCATAAGATACCGCCTGAAATGAAATGAAAGAAAACCCTCAATTTAACAGAGCTTCAAGGAAAAATGAACATAAACTTAACAATCCCAATTTCGTTCCCTCAATTTCAGAAAATCCTATTTTCTGTGGGATCATCGCTAAAGAAGAAAGAATAGGTCACAGTGTATGAAGAATCAAACTTAGGACTCGTTTCATAAACTCATTTCACGACTAACTTGAAGTGCAAGCACCCATCGACCAGTATATTCTAACCTATGAAAAAAAAAGCCATTGAAAAAGAAAATTCAAAGGAAATCCATCAACCATAAAAAAAAACAGATAGCAGTAATTAATCAGCAATTGAAACAGGGATGAAACCCCCAAATATCCTAAACTTTCGCAATAGCCAAACACAAAGTGAACAAATTGAAAAATCAAACTGGTATACAAGCAAAAAACACGAAGAAATTGAAGTACAAAACCGGATTTCAGAGAAAATCGTGAATGGAAGTTACCTATCAGAACAAATTCGGTGAAGAAAGATCGTCTCAACGAGCTACGAATCGTGGATCAAAATTGAGGGTTTTAAAATTGTTCAGTTTATATTGTTTTAAAACGACGTCGTTTATCGTGCGTTTCACTTTTTCTTAGTTATAAGCTTTCGAGTTCAGAGTTTCAGCAAATAGTATCCGCGATCGGCTCTTGCTCGGAATTGAACTCCGACGAAGTTACGATGCCGCCAAAGACAGGAAGTAAAGCTTCTACTATGGTGGATTTAACCAGTAGCGACGATGAGGAGGTTGCAGCAAACACAATGTCAAACAGAATATCGCCGAGTTCTCTGAAGAGACTCCATGAACGGCAAGGCAGCTCCACGGCGATGGCTTCATCATCGGACGATAAATCCCTAGATTATCGCAGTTTCTGGAAAGCCGGAAATTTCGATTTCGGCCATGCCGCAAGGCCTATAGTTGCTGATGGTAACCCTTTGTTCTGCATTTTATGTTTGTATTGGTTTATTTGATTCTGAGAGGCTGGTTATGAAACTGAAACAGGAGAGCTGGAGCATGCCAGAGTTCATCCGAAGTTTCTTCATTCCAATGCCACTTCTCACAAATGGGCTTTCGGCGGTAAGGCTTTACTTGCTCGAATTCGTTGAATCTTCAATTGTTGAGGCCCCCTTAGATACCATTTGATTTTTTATTTCTGGTTTTTGAAATTTAAGCCTACAACTACTAGTTCAACATGTAATTTTCCTTATTTTGATATCTACATTTTATCTAAGTTTTAAAAATCAAACCAAAATTTGAAAACTAAAAAAAAATAAGCTTCTAAAAACTTGTTTTTGTTTTCTGAAATTTGGTTGTGATTCACAAACTTACTTAAGAGAAGATGAAACTATAGGTAGAGAATTTGAGTAAATACAAGCTTAAATTTCAAAAACGAAAAATCAAATTGTTATCAAACATGGGCATGAGCACTCTCTTGAGTGTGTTGAATCGAGAATTTTCCTATAAAATTTTCTCCTCTTCCTCTTATCACTATCATTATCTCTGTTATGAGTTTTAAGGATGAGATATCCACTTAATTACATGTCCTCTTTAATCTACTTATTTCCTTGAATGCAGCAATTGCCGAGCTTCTGGATAATGCTGTCGACGAGGTATATTATTTTATAACTTCTATTGCTTCTTGAACTTTTATCCCACTAAATTATTAACTACTGTATAAACGAGCTAGTATTTGTTGCTAAACCAAACCTCAAAACTTTTTAACTTCGAAAAGAAAGTTCGATTTGGTTTGCATTTTGTGGGGGTATTGTGGTTTCAGATCCCAAATTCTTGAATTTATGCTTCAAGCAGGACGAATAATAGAATATTAGCCGATCATGTTGAAAGGGAGGCATAGAGTTCTTAAATTTTATTTCATGGCCAAAAGATAAAGTAGTGATTTAAAGGGAAAAAAGGGGTAATAATATACATGATTTTTAACTACTTCGACTATCACATATGATCTCGATGAAGAGGTTAGAGATTTGAACCTCTCGACCTTACTTGTTGAACTCATTGATTCGATTATTTACTTAGCCATGACATGGGCACATACTAATTCTCCTTTTAAAGACTACTGTTTTGTCAATCTTATCAATCGTTGGAGAAGTTTTTTTGTAATTTTTGACTTTCTCTTTGATAGGATTATTTGTTCTAAATTCATTTATCAAATAAAGTGTCTGTTTCCCATCCAAAAAAAGACCTTGTTGAACTAAAAAGTATTTGACTATGGTGCGGCTTCCTGTAAACACAACCCAGTATAATTCCATTTTTTTACAATCTCCTTATAGCATCCGTTCATCAATTTCAGATACAAAGTGGCGCGACATTTATCAAGGTTGATAAAGTTGATATAATGAAGGATAACTCTCCAGCCTTACTTTTTCATGGTATTCTGTTGTTTTTGTCAGTTTTATGTTCTGCAGTTCCTTTGTTTAGATGCGGTTCTATGATCTATCTACATGAACAAATTATATTTTATGCAGATGATGGTGGGGGAATGGATCCTGCTGGCATCCGGAAATGTATGAGTTTGGGATATTCTTCAAAGAAGTCAAATTCAACAATAGGACAATGTAATTTCTCTTTTTCTTCTATGTAGATGTACTTTAATGGTAAATATATCGGGTACAAGTCTAGAATTTATTGGTCTTGAATCAAATGCCATATTTTTCATTTATTGAACTTTTAGATTTTTGAATTAGTTTTTATTTCTTGTATTTATAAAAACTATCATGGATTGGCCTAGTGGTCAAGAGAGCCTTGAGGAACGTGAACTATGCTGCATGGAAGAAGGGAAAAATGCTTGGAAGAAGGAATATGGTTGATAATTATATATCATGCATTTTCCATGCATGATTGTAACTGCTAATATGATGACTCAGAAAAAGTAGTGCATGGTGTGTCCTTGTGAAATAAGGAAAGTGGTGTACTGGTGGTTATAGTTTATTCTCTCATGTATCTAATGGTATGGCATTCTCGATAAAACTAGATATAATTTAAAGATAGGAAATTGATATACAGGGGGATTTTTATTTTAATTGTATTAGTTCATCTTCTATTTTCTTATTTCTTTTTCTTTTAATAACTGAGAATCAGAGCTTACACGTTTGAGTTTGCAATGAAGTTCCTGATAGTCAGCCGGCTGCTTAAGAGCCTGAAAAGTAATTTAAAGTAACATCAACGCATTATATTAAAAAAGATGAAAGTATTGGTTGGATGGCAACTGGTGGTAATGGGTGGTTAAGGAAGAACAATTTTTAGAGCACCAGACTAGATTCTTTGGTCTACATGTAGTGGTTTTGGCCATCATTTCCCAGGGATATGTTTATTGGAAAGGAAACAGAAGACACTGAGTGTTACAATCAAGAAAACAATAACATTCCTTCAAGAGGATTGCAAACATCCAATTAGGGAGTTGTTTGCCTCTCCTCTCTTGTGAGAAGGAGGAGTTTTTATGGAAAGCAGAAAAGTGTGCTATTTTGTGGTGTATTTGGGGAGAGAGAAATAATAGAATTTTTAGACCGGAGTAATGATCCGGCCGATGTTTGGACCCTCACCAGATTTGACTTTTCTCTTTTTGGCTTGCATACAAAAAAAACATTCCTTTAGAAGAGAACATAGCATCCCTTGAAAACCCAATATGAAACATGAAGATGCATTCAACCCCAACCCAACAAACACTATCAAGGAACCAGCAAAAGATAAAAAGCTTGACAGCCATGAATGCTGAAGCCACTAAGAAAGACGTAAGAACGAAGCGTCCTTCAAGAAGACATCTTCCATTTCATACCTAACTAAATGGATAAAAAAAATTCTTTGCTTTGATAAGAAGCTAAAATCCTTCAATCCCCAATATGCGGTCATTTTTATTTAGGTTTTTAATTTCTTTTTTTTCACTAAATTGTTATATTCTGCATATTAAGAAATTATGTTATAATTCTATGATTAGTCTTACTGACGTACTTCAGAATCTAGGCTAGTTCTTTGGTTTGTTGTTTGTTGTGACATCCAATTCATGTTTGTTCTAGATGGGAATGGATTTAAAACAAGCACCATGCGACTAG
Source organism: Sechiopsis laciniata (assembly GCA_037833695.1). Lineage (NCBI taxonomy): Eukaryota > Viridiplantae > Streptophyta > Magnoliopsida > Cucurbitales > Cucurbitaceae > Sechiopsis > Sechiopsis laciniata. The sequence continues at coordinate 12,037,924 of JBBMKA010000022.1, forward strand.
GAGCTGATGCAATTGTTTTCACTCGTGCAACTCGTGGAGGGTACCTCTTGTTCTAGAAGATCTAGTAGAATATTAATTATGCTTTGCCTTTGCACTGTTTCCTTTTGAATTAAATTTAAACTTGTTTTAACGTTATTTATTCAGTTACAAAGTTTATTTTGCTTAGAGAACTTGTATGTGTACTATTTGAATTAATATTTTGTAGTGTTGATAGATTCTGAGTGGGCTATAAAAATGATTTTTTAGATCGTTTTTCATCACAAGAAAGATGGGAGAGGCTTTCCCAAGTTGATTATTGGATGTAGTATTACCCCTTTGATTTCCGAAACTACAATTTTTCCTAATAAAAAAGAAGAATGAAAAATTATCAGCCTTGTTCCAGGGTCGAAATTGATAATCTGATACCAAGATTATTGTAAGCTTTCAAGTCTGTTCAGTAGGACTAAACTGATTGTCTACGTCGTCAAAATATTTAGCGTAGGTCATGGAAAGCATGCTTCATACTTCTTTCTCCTTGTACAATTGATAACAGTCAAAGTTATGCTTAAACCATCGCTTGCTTTATGGCTTAAGTTAAGAACTTAATCTAAGTTATCTTCTCGACATGCACTTTCACCTAAAATTGCTGGTATAAACATGTGCGGACTCCACTTAAGAGTCTTGTGAGATTTTTTATGCCAGCCCGTGTGAGGCCAATGGTGGCAAGTGATTACATATATTGGCTGAATATTTTAGCTCATATTTCCATCACCAGTATAATTCATTTTCTATTCCATTTTCTATTAGACGTTACTTAAGAAAATTGCTGGTTTGAAGTTTCGTTTTCAATGCTGACTTTCAATTCTCATGTTTTCAATTGTTCTTATATCATTAAGCGTTGCAACTCAAAGTGTTGGCCTTTTATCCTACACCTTTCTACGGATGACTGGCCAGGATGATGTTATTGTTCCAATGGTAATATTCTTTCTGTCTAATATTTTAGTTACCTCATCTACCCTCTGCATTTTCCATCAGCCCTCTCATAACAGCCAAGACTTCTGACTTTCTGGTTTGTTTTTAATGCAGATTGATTTTGATATTTCGGGAAACTGGGCAGAGCCAATAATTTACGCCTCTCAAGATGATTGGTCGTCCAATTTGAAAACTATCCTGGAATGGTCTCCTTTTGCATCGAAGGAGGACCTCCTGATACAGGTTTGTGTGCATCCAAAATTTATTTAACTTCCACTACTTATAACGGATTAGTGAGTCCTCAAGAGGCAGCCTCATTGAGGCTTGGGGCTTTTAAGGTATGCTTCCTTGGAGGTCTCTGATTCAAGTCCCACAAGTGAGCTTAATTGTAAAATCCCTCTTTTTCTCCTAGGTCCGAGCCTTGGGATGGACGCGGGTGTCCTTGGATATAGGGGAGTTAAGCTTCGATTTCCTGTTTTAAAAAAAAAATATATTATAAGGGAAAAATGTTCCCGAGAAACATAGTTTCCATCTTGTAATACTAGTCTATTATCATGTTTGCATGTGGTGTTATTTTAAACTTTAAATACAATATTTTCTAAATAAAATTGATCAATTAAGTTCTAATTTCCTAGTTTAAAAAAATTGATCAAATATTAATCATTTTCTTAAATAATAGTATGCTTTTAATTGATAGTAACCTTTGTAGGCACAAGTGGTGCACCATAGCTTCTAAGGGGCTGTTTGTTTACCATATTTAAAGAGTATTTAGCTTGAGTAGTTATATTGAAAAGTTATTTTGGGTAATTAAAAATTAAAAGTTGTAGCTAAAAACTCGTTTGGATGTAGTTTGTGTAGAGGAGTTAGAGTCAAAACCTTGTTTGATTTAAAATGAGTAGTTATTTTGAGTATTTAAAAAAGAAATGATTAAAAATGAGTGATTAAAAATGAATTATTTTGATTGATTTGAAATGAATTGTTAGAAATGATTGAGTAGTTATAAATGAATAATTAGAAATGAATGGTTAGAAATGAGGAGTTATTTTTAAAAGTAAAAAGAAGGAGGAGTTAGTAAAAACTCGTTTGGATGTGGGTTTTCAAGGAGGAGTTAGTAAATCCTCCATCTAAATCTTACTTAAATATGGCAAACAAACACCCCCTAAGAGTCGGAAGATTAATCGATTTCAATTTTTATTGATATCAAAAGTGTTGAGAAAGACCTTTAAAAAAGGAAAAGTAAAAGAAGATTAACCTGTATAAGTTTTCGCTTTTCTTTAAAAAGAAAAAAAAGAAGTGTTGAGAAAGACTGTCTCCCCCTTCCCAAAGCCAAACAAGCTGTTTATTTAAAAATAGGGGCGTGAAAATTAACCGATGCAGGGACTGATTCTATATAATTTTGCTCTCAAGTCCTTGCCCTAAAGACTACCCCCCCGTTATCTAATTCCATCTGCTCTCTCTGCCCGCTACACAGCACAGAAAGAATCCATTTTTTTTGTGCTTTGCTCTATTATTTAATGTCTCTAAATGAAACGGCATTCTTATAAAAGAATAAGAATTGTATCTGCAGTGCTTTATTTTGTTTTCTTATTTGGTTGAAAAATAGAAAATAACACGTTTATTATTAAAGAGAAAAAGGAAAAGCTGTAGAAAAGAAGGTTTTAAGTTTCTTTTTGAATACTTAATAAAAAGAATATTATATTTGGTAAACAAATATTGTACATGAAAGATAATCACGCGTTTCTTAATTTATTTACCTATCCATAAAAAAATGATGGAATCAATTAAAGTATTCTTACTAAAAAAATTAAAAAACTATTTTAGGAAACTGAGAATTATATCTTCTAGAGTTGAAAAGTACACAATTTTGTCACGTTCATTCACAATTATGAATTTGGATACTGGCGAGTGGATTAAACTTCTTGATGCGAGTGAAAAGAAATATAATATCTGGAATTGCCTTTACCATGAACAATTCTTATTAAAGTGTTATTGGTGGCATGCTACGGATCTTGCGTTGTTTTTTTAAATTCTACATCACCTCTTATTTATAAGTCATACATCATGCCTGTTGAGCTATGATCTTGCATTGACATTTACCAATAGTATACTAAAAAGTTTGTTTGTCTCACAGTCCTATTGTATTTCAGTTTAACAGTTATTTTGTTTCTATGAAAGAGTAGACATAAGTTAAATAAGATAAAATAGCATCGCTGTGATAGATCTAAGATGCAGCTTGAAATGAGTGCACTTTTCGCTTTTCTGTTCTTCTTTTGATTTTCTTTTGTTTTTTGTTGTCGTCAGCAGTTTGAGGACATTGGACGTCATGGAACAAAAGTTATTATATTTAATCTCTGGTTGAATGATGAAGGCATTTATGAATTAAATTTTGACGATGATGATGAGGTATTTCACATTTTATTGACCAGCATTCATTTCACATTGTTGATTGGCGGCAATTTAGGATCTTTGGTTTCTTTTCACAAAGGAGATAGCTTGATTTGGGATGAGTAGTTTCAAAGTTAGTACATTTTTTATTTTAGTTTGATAAAAAAAATGAACTCGTTGTATCTACTTAGCTAGTGTTGTTTGTCCAGTGTTCATATTTTTGCCGTCTCCCTCAATTATTGCCATTTTTTCAAATTCCTACTATTATTATGACTAATCATTAACTTTCATTTTCTTAATTGATTATTTAACCTTTTGGCCTTTTTTTTTGAGTTCAACCATATGGGAGCTAAGGGTTTGAACCTATGACCTCCTAGTACTTCTAAATTTCTAATATCTTGGAACTCTATTACCATATTTGATGACATTTAGTAGATTAATTTTTCTGATGGTAATTGTGTATTCTTTGGAATAGCACTAGTGTTCTGTTGCAAACTTGCAGGCATGGAATTATTTTTCAATTTCTTTCCTCTCAATTTTTACAGTAAGTTTGATTCTTCGTCAAACAATTTGTCGTTCAAGGAGGAAGGTCTTACATTAGTTTGTTCTTAAAAAGAAATGTGTGTATTCTATCTGATCAAATGCGCAAATCTTTCTAAATAGTTGGCTTGAGAATTTTACCTAATATCATGTTTGATTTATGAGAAATTGTACTGGATGAGCTCTTCTCCCAAAGTAATTACAAATGTAGTCAAATTTTAAAATATTTGCATTCATAGTCATTAATACAATTTAATATTGTATTATTATGTTTTATGAGAAAGTATGTGACAATACTCAATAATACCATTGAGTATAGTTGCTATTTTTTTTTAAAGTGACCATATTTATAATTATTTTCTAAATTTGTCTAATCTTGTAAGTTTCCCTTGATTTATTGGTCATGACATGGTTGTTTTACACTTGAATTGACTTGCACGAAAGTATCTGTAAATGTTTTGATCATTGATATCAGGACATACGGTTGAGGGATGAAACTAATCAAGGAGATTTAACAAAAGTGCGTAAAAACGTGGCTGAATTGCAATCACACGTTTCTTATCGCCTCCGCTTTTCACTAAGGGTAACCTTTTATTTTAATCTCCAAATTTGATGTATATTTCGTAATCATTTCTTCAGCTAAGGACGTCCAAATTTTCTCACTGTTTAACAGGCATATATTTCAATATTATATCTGAGAAGACTTCAAAACTTCACCATCATCCTGAGGGGAAAACCAGTTGAGCAGCGCAGTATTGTCGATGACTTGATGGCCTCAAAAGTAGCTAAGTATAAGCCTCAACTACACGTAGCAAAGGAGGTTAGCTTTGAATATTCTGCTGTCAAAAAATTGGTTGTATGTCTGTCTTGAAGCATCAAATAAGTTGCCGCTAATACTAATTTATCAAATATAGCACAATAATATATACATACGTAAAAGTGGAGGTAGTGTGCCAGTATGATTTTTTACTCATTGCGTATAGGTTTTTGAAAACCTAGGTGCACCTCAGTTATATTTTCACTCAAAACACCTAGCGTAGAGAGGAGACGAAAGAATTAGATGAGAATCCTTTACCATCCTATCTTTCTCCTCTCTTTTGTAATATTTATTTTGATAATAATTCTATAAAGTTAGGGGATTTTTCTTAGTTAGCAAATTTTAGCATCCCTATTTTAACTTTAGCAACTTTTTACATAGCAGAATATTTCAACTTTCATTGTTTTCAATTAGTTTTATTGATTGAAGTCAGTAGTTTGTGGGCTGGAATGTCCGTCCCAGTTTTTACTATATTTAAATCAATATTTATTGTATTTGATTTTTTTCTAAAATTTTGTCATCCATAGAATTTCTTTCCTTTTTTTTTAATAATTCATGAAAAATTCCCCATATGTTATAAGAAATTCCACCATGAATTCGTTTGGTCCAGGAGATTTATTTCTCTCTAATTCCTTGACTTGTAGTTCGTTTTTTTCAATAGTAATTGGCCTCCATTCAACCAAAAGGATTAATCTTTGTTTCCCTTCTTTTTGTATACCTTGCTGAAAATTCGATGATCTCTATCTTAATATTGCTTCACTAATGTGACTTTTCCCTTCTTTTTGGGTTTGTACATTGCTTTAGTTCAGTCACGCTGACTACATTTTTTAATGTTCCTTCAAACTATGAAGTCTGAGAAAGTCTCTTTTGAATCTTCTTCTATCCATTGTGTCCACTCTTGACAGCTTCCTCTTTTCTGTCTATGGCTAATAAAATATACCAAATCTACCTTTTGTTTTTCTTACACATTAGAGTCAGATTGGTTATACTTCTCTAATCTTTGATTCACAAGCAATAACATTAAATAATCTAATGGCTGGTGTCATTGTCATGTTTTCGTTGGCTTTGGTTATACATTGTCTATTAATTTATTTATTTATGTTGCTTTAGGTCATAGTGGATATTACCATTGGGTTTATAAACGGACCAGCTCTTGGAGTTAGTGGCTACAACTTGTATCACAAAAACCGACTTATTATGGTAAGTGTGAAAAGAGGTTACAAATGAAACTTTCTGTTACTAAAAATAATTTCTTTCATTGATTTCCAAGCGGATAAGTAAGCCTTGTACTCATAATGGAGAAAACTCAGTCTATCCTATTGAACGTGCCAATTTTTTGAAGGGGTTTTGTAGTTTTTGGATATACCTTGTATCATAATGTAGAACAACCATTTTACTAACCAGAACATCTATGAGATTTACAGCCCTTCTGGAGAGTTATTGGTATTGGCGGCACTGCAAAAGGGAATGGTGTTGTGGGTATTGCAAATTTGTACTTTCTACTTATTCTTCTCTAATCATTCATCGGATTTTTCTCCAAAGTCTTATTATTTTTTTTGATGCGGCATGTCATTTATAGGAGTTCTTGAAGCAAACTTCTTAGAGCCAGTGCATGACAAACAGGGATTTGAGAGATCATCTGCATTTATCCGGCTTGAAACTAGGCTCAAGCAAATGGTAATGGAATATTGGTACGATGAGTAACAACTCTTGGTCATCTTTTCAAATGCATATGGATAAGTAATGTGATTATCTACCAAATTCTATCAACTTTCTTACTTGCAACTTCGACTAGGGAATAACATTCTTCTCAACTTATTGCCTAAATGTATATATGGAGGTCTCCTAGTGTTTTAAAAAGCCCCAAGAGGCTTGTCTTAAGCTCAAAAGGACTCCAAGCTCAATCTTGGTGCCTTGACTTTGAAAGGCGAGGCGCCGATAGAAAAGCTTGCACAGGCGCGGACCTTTCATGAAGCCCTCAGACGCACAAGTCGGGCCTTGAGGGCTTTCTTATTTATTTATTTTTTATCTAAAAATTAAGTAAAATAGAGATGTTTTACTCGCTTTTCTCTACTGTTTTTTTTTTTTTTTAATTTTAAATTCAATCAACAATTACTTCAAAGTTTTATGAAATAAAACCTAATCGTCAACCCTTATCGTCAATCCACTTCTCTGTTCTCTCTAATTATTGTGGGTGAATGAGTAGATAGGGATGAATATGTATTTAGCAAACATAAGATTGATCTTTAGGACTTGAGATTTTCTTTTTGGTTTTTATGGGCTGACTATGCGGAAAATTCTATATTGAAAGAGATTAAGATCTATGTTTTGTGTATATATATGTTGGTTGATATAATTAAATTTATCCCAATCCATCAGCTTAGGCTTTTGGATTGATCGGTAGTTTAACATAATTCAACATGGTATCAGAGGAAGAGGTCATGAGTTCGAATCCCTACCAAGTCATTTCCTCCCCAATTAAAGTTAAATTCCACTTGTAGGGCATTTCTCAAATTTCAAAGCCCACAAGTGAGGGGAAGTGTTGGTTGATATAATTAAATTTACCCTAATCCATTAGCTTAGACTTTTGGATTGATTGGTGATTTAACATAATTCAACAATATACATGTATATTTTTTGTTTTTCTATGCATGTTGTGCCTTGAAAAAAAAAAACTGCGCCTATTGTGCGCCTTGCGCCTTAGGTTCTAGTGTGTTGTTGCACCTTGCTCTTTTAAAAACATTGCACAGCCTGATGCTAAACTAGAGACATTTTTGTTGTTTCACTCGTTGTATCATTGCTTAAAGAGGCAATATTATTCTCTGTTCTTAACGAACAATTTTTGTGGAACATCCCTCTTGATATATATTTCCATCAAGATTATTTTGACCGGTAGACTTTGCATTATTTGTGGCAGGAATGCCAACTGTCACTTAGTGGGACATCAACCTCCAGGTAGGCCTTCTCGTAATCTGCAGAAGGATCAGGCTAATCAAGCTTCCACTGGACCTACACCTAACATTCAGCATAAATTGGCTAAGGAACAAAAAGATGGTCACCCCAAACTTTTAAGCAATGATGGTCACCGTAAAGTTAGTATTCTAGAATAAATGCATTACACTCGTTCATTCTTTATTTTTATTTTTTTAGAAGGGAAACAAATTTCGTTGATAAATGAAATAAAGCAAAGTGTAACCTCTAAAACCTAAAGGTGTATTGCAAAAATTCCATATAATTCATTCTTTGTGGCATGCGAGAATCACCCATCTTGCTATTGTTTTAAGAAATTAGAAGTCTCTGATGATAATACTAAAAAATTGTACATGTAAACTGTTTCACGTTTCTGTTATCCTATGTTCGAAAGCTTTGACAACTAGTCTTGCAGCTTCTGCTTTTAGTGAACAAATGTTGATATGGCAGAATTAATGCATTTAACTTGCTTTCATACACCATTCCAGGGTCCCAACAAAGAAGGGGACGCTGCTCAGGATTCTGATGCCTCCGGAAAGTCATCTGTTGATCTTATATGTGAAGAGAATATTGAACTATTTATGAGGTACTTGATTATTTCCAAAAACATGGGAGCACATTTATTTATATTCAATGCAATAGCTAGACCAAAATTGGTCCGAGTCTTGGGTAATACGTTGGTTTGGTGTTTATTTCTTTTTCACAAAGGAATAATCTTCTTATTTTCTTTTTTTCACAAAGAAATAACCATCATGAGTTGGCCCGGTAGTCAAAGAGGGTCTTGAAGAATCAAGATGTAGGGTTTAATCCACGTTGGCTTAACTTTCTACGGATTTTCTTGACATCCAAATATTCTAGGGTTAGACGATATGGCTCGGGAGAATAATCGAGATGTGTAAGCTGACTCAGACACTCACAAATATTAAAAACAAAATCTCATGTACAAACAATAATAAAATCCTGTATTTATTGAGAGGCTGCGGAACAAGAACGGAAACGAAAACTAATGCTAACACAAAAAAAAGGGTAAGGAAATGGGGGGAATGAATATGGTAAAGCATATGGTAATAAGAAAGTGACTGTCTCCCTCTCTACACCCTGCACATTTCCTAAGAGGTTATTTCTTGCATTATATGTTCACTTGTTTCTTTTACGAAAAACTTGTGTTCTTAATTTCTTCTTCTATATCGTTCTTGTATCTATTTTGCAATCAGATTAATCTCTGAAGACTGTTCCACAGGTGCGAAGAACATGCGAAAAAGGAAACTGAATTGCAAGAGCTGGTGGGTATATATAGAGTTTACATTCAGAACAATTTCCTTGTCGATGATCAAGTTTGAGGCCGTGTTTCTGCTTATTTTTATCAACAGGTGATTGCAATATTAGTGTTAAGGTTCTATCTAATCTGCTTGTGATAAATCAGGTTGACAGCTTAGAGAACGAGCTGAAGGAAGCCAAAAGGAAGCATGCTAAGCTATTATTACTTGTGGAGACCAAGAGGAAACAAAATAATATGAAATAGCTGACTGATGTTAACTACCAAACTGGCAATGCACCACTGTAAATACACCTAACTTCTCACTTTGCCTCCTTCCACATTCCAGCATCTATGCTAATAAAAGCTTCAGTTTACGGGCCGTTTCCGTTTCTTCGTGGCGAATGGAGACAACTCTCTTTCTTATATTCTCCATTCACGAGAGAAGTCGATCGATGCATCTTTTGAGGTAAATGATCATATTTTGTTTGCACATAGATTCTATAGCAGTCTGGAAGAAGTTATCAACTTATGAACCAGATGATTGCTTTGTTTACTTGAATTTTTTTTGGAAGCAGATTCTTGAATGTACTTGGTTCAAGTCTGTGACGGGAGTAAATGTCATCTTTTGTTTCTTGTTTAAATTAGGATTCTAGTAACACTTCTACGATGTAAGAATTTTTCTTTTTCTGAAAGCATGAACTTAATTTTTTTTTTCCTCTAGTAAAAAATTAAAACTTAGTAAAACGCGCAGAATTAAAATATAATTTTTCTTTAAGACAAAAACTATTTAAACCACCCAAAAATCTTCTTTTAAGACTAGTGGTGTACTTTTATCATTGATTTAACTATTATATAAAAATGTATATTTTTATTATACTTCTTGGAAGAGCTAGTGCTCAAAAGAGTTTTAGAGATCAGAGGTGGTGAGTTTAATCAATGTGGACCGGTTACTTAAATCCTGTTTGATAACTATTTGGTTTTTTGTTTTTGGTTTTTGAAATTTAAGCCTACAACTATGTTATCATTTTTTTTTTTGTTACTTGGATATTTACATCTCACCTATATTTGTAGAAATCAAACTAAAATTTGAAAATAAAAAAAAAAAAAACTTCCAAAAACTTGTTTTTATTTGTGAAAATTGATTAGCATTCACATACTTTTTTTTTTAGAAAAAGATGGATATATTGTAAGAAGTTTGAGTAAAAATAAACTTAAATTTTAAAAAGTAAATGGTTATTAAATTGGATCTTAAAAATTAATTTTCTACAAATTTCTTTAGTATCTCAATTGTTATAGGATGTGCACGTAAACTTATCCGAATAGTCATTAAAAAAACATTTTTTTGTAAACCTTAGAAATGTGTGCAAGAGACTGAAGTGTACAATTATGTGTGAAAATAAGGTGTGACCAAAACAGTAAAATTTGTTGAGTGGCATTGCCAGGCGGCACAATAGGAGAGCTGCAAAGAATTGGCCCCAAACAAAAGAGATTATCCAAATTCAGCATCTCATTCTTTTTTTTACCTTTAACAGTACCTTAGCACTTACTCAAACCAAGCGAACTGAAGTGAAGTGGCAGTGCTTGTCAACTCAATTGCCTTCAAACTTTGTTATGAGACATCGTTTGATAATCATTTGATTTTTTATTTGATTTTTGAAATTTAAGTTTAGTTCTATTTAAATTTTCTACGATATGTTTCATCTTTCTATAATGTATTCATCTTACTTCAAGAAAGTAGATGAATGCTAACTAAATTTAAAAAACAAAAACAAACTTTTGGAAGCTACTTTTTTTGTTTCTAAATTTTAATTTGATTTCTAAAAATATAAGTAAGATGTAGATATCCAAATAAGGAAAAGCATACGGTAAAATAGTTGTTGTAAATTTAAATTTTAAAAACTAAAAGCTAAAAACAAAATAATTATTAAACGGTTCCTAAATTATTGATTTATTGAAAGTAACTTTTTAAGAGTAAATTATTTTATATGATTGTCACATTGGGTCAAATGATTTGTTCTAAATTATTGGAAGAAATTTTTATGCCATAAATTAGATAAAAATATTTAATATGATTGTCAAATGTGACTCCAGCCTGCAATTCTTTAAACCATTGTGAAATAAGAAATATTTAAGTTATGCCCAGACATGACTTAAATAATAATGTCAACTTGTGTGGTTCAATATAGACCACATTTTATTTTTTTTATTTTATTTTTTTGGTTTAAAATAAATTAGGATTTGGCCTATATTAAATCACATAAGAGGATATTATTATTTAGGTCAAGTTTGAGCATTGAACTAAATATTTTCTTGTGAAATTGTAAGTTTTGGTTTCCCCTTATTTTCAATGGTATAAAATTGTCATTCATTGTATCCGGAATGCTTTCTTGTATGGTTATTATTACTCATGTAAGACTTATTAATGACGCAAATCAAACCTAAACTTTTGTACTTGTGAAAATTATACTCGATTGTTAATTGAATTAAGAATTTTATTTGATAAACTCTTGTATAAGACGGACGTTTACATGAAAGAAGGTAAAAGATGGAATAGAAAAATATATAGTTAACTTCCACATAAAAAGTAAAGTAAGTGTTAGGAGGTATTTGAGACACCAATAATGATTATCTAGATAATGATGGAGTAGATTAACTAACCATGTGAGTGTGTGATTGTACTATTATATAAAGCATCGTTTGGATCTCTTTTAACTTTTGAGAGAAATCTTAGCCACCAAATTTGAGAGCTCTTGATATTCATCAATGACAATTATGAGTGAGTGATCGAGATTGATCATCTCACATTCTGAACAATGGAGTAGGCTAGTCCAAACCACTTTATATCGGTGTGTTAATTTCTTCTCCATTCCTTCTTTACTTTTGATTATGTTCATCTCTATTGTTTGATTTTGGGATTGGATCTACATTTGCAATTAGATTTTAGTAGTAGATCTGAAATTTGGTTTAACAACCATTTTCCCAATAATCATTTTCCTACTTGATTTGCTAGTTTTTGTCTTTGATGTTCATAGTCTACCGTGGAACCAAGAAGAAATAGAAAGAATGAAAGAGAAAAAAAGGAAAGAGAAGATGGAGTTGGATTGAAATGAGATAAAAATTCTAGAAAAAGAAATGATGAAAGATGGAAGAGAGATGAAATAATTTAGGAGTGGGAAAAAACCCATTTAACCAAAAAGACCACTTGTTAACTTTCTTGATAGTTTAGGGATAACATTTGAAAGTTGATGGACCAAAATTGTACAAACAACAAGGTCCGAAGACCAAAATTAGATATTTAAAAGTCAAGAGAGCAAAATAGAATAAACTTCAAAGTCTAAAGACCAACTACAATCGATATTTATCAAATATTTTATTTTCCATGCATATTATTCTCATCCATTACCAAATGACTTATTTAAGTTTATTTATTTCTAATTCATTAAAAAGATTATAAAAATAAATAGAAATTTGTTCCACGTGACTTTGGTTATCTATTTTAAATATAACACTTAAAAAAAAAAAAAAAAAAAAATCTAATTTTGGACTTTTTTTTGCATATTCCAATCCCGCTTTAATGATTATACTGATTAAAGGCTGTCTGTGACATTGATTGAAGATTGTTTATGACAATGATTAAAGACTACATGTCATTGATTGAAAATTATTTAATACATTGATTGAAGTCATGTGATATATAGATTCTTTTTCTGTCTTTTTATTAAGTTTGTCCCAATTTTTTAATAGGTAAGAGTTTCTTCTAAAAAGTTGTTATTGATACAACTTTTTATTTATTTTTATTCTACATGAAAAATATTCCAAATAAATTAAGTCAATTACATAACAACTAAATTTTGAAAGGCTAGATGGTTGCCCTCCATCAAGATAATTTCAGATATTCATGGATCTAGATGTCATAAGCAAGCAGACAAACATAATCATAAACTCAATTTTTTTTCTTCATAAAAGTTTTTATTTTTCGTACATTTTTCAAGAATATCATATTAGTATTGTACATTTTGCGTGACCACATTAAAAAAGGCACCATTATTTAAATTATTTTCACCATTATTTATTTTATAATAATGAAAAAGATAACATTATAATAAAACAAAATAAAGGCCTACATGTAGATCATAGAAGCTTAGCCCAAAGATTCAGAGAAATCCTTACCACCACTTCTTCTTTCTTAAAATAATAAAGAAAAAGAAAAGCTTTTGTCATAAGAGTGCTCAACCCAAAGTTGATGGCATCAATTTTGGTGGAGCTCTCCATAAAAATTCACTCCTCCCAACTTAAAAAGAAAATAAAAATAAAAATAAATAAAAAAGTATTGTTGAATTAATTTGCTTTTGATCTAATAATCCAAATTCACAATATGATCGATATGAAATTAAAACAATTGTGACTAACCGAGAAAAGGCAAAGACAAGGTTTATAGTAGTTTGGGAAGATTTTCTACATCCACTCATGAACTAGAAAACAAATTTTCATTATTTGTTTCAAAAAACACAAATTAGAGAGAAAAAATATGAACAATAAAGCCTAAAACCCAAAATTTTCACCAAAATATTTTCAATTTCACAAATGCCTCTCAAATGAAGCTCTCTCCATAAAAAAAAAATTAAAATAATAAATAAATAAACTAAAAGGGTACCAAAATGAGTACATAAATTATGGCTCTCAAGGACAAAGTGGGAATGCAAAATTATCTCAAGATAACAACATTAAAGAAATAAAATTTCCTAATATAAGTTTGAGTCACAAAATTATACCATTTACTGGATAGAATCAATTGATCCAATTATATCAAAGTAACATATATTAAAGGTAATTAACATGTGTTTTTTTTAGGTTAGAAAGTTTAAATCTACATATTTTCTCTTTTCTATTTCTAAATAAACGTTAAACTGTACTATCATAGTTGTTATAAAATAACAAGTATACAATAAGAACAAATGAAGAACAAAGTAGAGAGAAGCGAGAAGTTATCTCTATTTTGAGTTATATAACTAAAGACTCCATATCATTCTATGTATATGATTTACAATATGATGGCAAGTTTTGTGTCTTCTGAATGATGAGGTGGAAAAGGGGTTGATAAGAGGTTTTAGCACAAAGAAGGGCAACAACATAAATATCTCACATATCCTCTTTGCTGATGATATCTTATTGTTCTCTCAAGTCGATAATCCCAATTATATTATTAATCTTATGTACATGTTAAAAGATTTTGAACAGACCTCAGGATCGAACATAAATGTAAAAAAATCCACTCTCTCAAGCGTCAATCTATTTACACGCGAATTAAACGAAATCTCTAGAATATAGAGCATTTCTGCGTTGCCTCTCCCTATATCCTACTTGGGAACGGAGAAAACTCGTCAAATAGATTTTTTTGGAGTCAAATTGAGGAGAATATACATAGAAAACATGCATCTTGGCAATATTGATATTTATCCAAAGGAGGAAGACTTACATTGACCCAATTTGTTTTAAGTTAATCTGTTTTAAGTTAATCTTTAGACTTACTTATTTTAGGTTTTAAAGCTCTTAGAACTACATGCAAAGTTATTGAGAGATACATGAGAATTTTTTTTTTTTTTAGAAGAAATTGTCGGGAAAGGATCTCACTTAGTTCATTGGGACATGGTTTCTAGATCCAAATCTAAAGTGGGTCTTGGTATTGGCAACATCAATCTACATAATGATGCTTTAATGAGCAAATGGTTGTGGTGATACTGTTTAGGGATTGTGCCCTAGAGGCCTAGAAATTTGTAATTAAAGAACAAACATTTAATGTTATATTTCAGTATTAATAAAGGTTATTATTTTCATTAATTGCGCATTTAATATACAAACTTCGTTCAGCTTTATCGCATTAATTGGATTAATAGCGATATTTTCATGGTTATTTGGATGTACACTTAGACAAGTATGTGAGACATACTAGTGGATCTAGTTCCAAGTTAATAACCTAAAACGTCTACAGTTTATGGACTAAAGTTGGGCGCCTAAGTCTTGGTGACACTGTTGGTACAGGTTACTTTGCAAATGTTGCAAACAACATGATCCTGGTTGTTCATGTGGAGACATGTGAGTGGGGATGCCTATGCAAAAAGGAGGTTTTTTGCATAAGATAGGACCAGAAGTTTTATGATCGATCTAGTAGTTCCGTTATAGAATCGTATCAACTACTTCACTAAGGATGATCGTATGTCGATGTGATCTTAATCTTGAGTGGGTTGTGAACTCCTGCTTCATGAAAGCGTCCTTTGATGTGCATGGGTGAGACCAGCCAAATAGCGCTGGGTCAATAAGCCTCCCACGTTGGAGATTGCCGTAGTGAGTGGCTGGGAACGCAACATCACAAGAAGGAATTCACGCCTACCCAAAATTTGAGAAAGATGTAGAGTTGTTCCCTCAAGAACTGATTCGGGGCTTGGACAAAGGGATCCCGCCTCTCATTGGCCCGAGAGGACATTGATTTATAGTTGGACTATAAACACTTGCTCA
>JBBMKA010000022.1:12060028-12075963 GCA_037833695.1 Sechiopsis laciniata
TATAACTATTTTTCTCTCACATACTCATTCTTTTATTTTTCTCATAATCATTCACTTCACTCCAATCACAAATAATCATTCTCTTAGTAATTATTCTCTTCTCTCTAAACATAAATAATCATTATTTACTCCAAACATAAATAAACATTCACTTTGTTATTCTCATAATTATTTATATTCGTCTTCCCCCAAACACCACCTCCATAATCATTCTCCTTCTCATTCTCCCCTTAATTCTCCTTCCCCATACATTTTCATTCCCCATTTCCCAAACACCCACTAAAAGTGATTTTCACCCACAACTAAATGTTAGATATGCAAAAATTCTTTATTAGACTTAAAAAAAAAAAAAAACTTTTAGTTGGAAAATGTAAATTCTCACATTAATTAGATAAGAAATAAACTAGCAAGGATAATCATTTCAATTGGTTTGATGCTTTTTGAAAAGAAATAAAAAAATAAAACTACGAGAATTTATATTGAAAGTGGCAATATCATAAGAGTGCAAAGATCTTGTCGAGGGTTCGATTTTCATCCTTAACAAGTGATATCATAACAGTGCCCCTTAGTTAGTCATGTCTATAGAATTCTCGTTGTGTGGAACAAAGAATATGAGCCTCAAATGACATATGTCATAGTTAGTTATAATGAAGCTGTTGTTAAGCCTTAATTATGAAGTGTTTCGATGAGAGGTACTTATGAAATGTGCCCATGATCGATTAAGCACATATGAAGTGCTCCGGTAAGGAGTGCTTATGAACTCTTTCTTCGATAAATGGTAGATGTTATGTGCTGAAATATAATTTGGATGGACTAATGGTTGAGCTTTTCGGTGGGCTCAATTGTAATTTGGAAGGACTGAGATTTAGTGTATTCAAGTGTAATTTGAAAAATGACTATTCAATTAAGGGAGACTCGTATGTAGCACTTCTATATCGAGGGAATGATTGTTGGAAATATAAACAAAGTGTAGTCTCACATTAGTTAGATAAGAGGTAAATCACGATTATAGAAGTAAAACAATCATCTACAATGGTATAAGACTTTTTTGGGTAAAATAAAAATAAAGACATGAAAGTTTATGTCCAAAATAAACAATATTGAGCATACCTCAATATGGAAATCTTGTCGAGTGTGGCTCGATGTCGTCCTTAACATATATTAATACCTCAATATGAAGTATGAATGATTAAAACTCAAATTAATAGCCTAGATAGGAAAAAAAACGTAGAAGATTTGCTTTTTTTCTTCTCTCCTTTTTTTTCCAATTAATTTCTAAAGCTATTCATGTAACAACGAAAAAAAAAAGTTTCTTAAACGCTTGGAGATACTCACATAAAACAATGCAAGTTCAATTTATCAGTACAAGAAAGGTAGGTTATGAACAAATTGAGCTTCCAACCTTAAAATAAGAAGCAAGTCTCAATTAACCATTGAGACATAAGTTAGAAAACAAGTATAAAAGTTTTTGAAGTAATTTAATGAGCTAAATAATAGATAATTTAAGCTATAAGGCATAAGATTTTAGTAAGTAGGATAGGCAGGCATCAATGGAGTTGGTGAACATGCTTAAATTGAGAAAACTTTCAAGATAATTATGCAGCTTTTTCCTCTTTAAAAAAACTATTATCAACTTTATTATGTTTTTTTTTGCTTTACATGAAGTTTCATCTTTTGTGTATTTAGATAATAATAGTAATCTTTTTTAATAATAATAATGATAGATACCTATGGATTTGTAACCTCTACCCTCGCTATAAAGGTAAAAAAAAATATTATTCAATAGAACTCCCAAATATTCCGAAGTATAATATAACATATTCAAACAACTACGACTTAATCGTATTAACTTGAATTGAAGATTTTTTTTGGATTCTCGAAATTCTTTCATCTAATTTTGTAATTTCTTTATATATTTGAACTTAATAATGAAATAAATAGTTGAACTAAAACAAACAGGATAGGTAATTAATGTCTACGCTCTGAACAAGCCATAAAAATCCAACGAGCAACATTACTGTTAGTTGCATTCTAATTTAGCCCAACTCTAAGTTATTTTAAGAAATTACCCAAAGTTTGTGTCAACAACAATAATTCTATCAACATTAGCATGTGTCTATGATTAAGAGATCATGAAATCAAATTCTTAACTCTCAATTATTGTTGAATTAAAAATAATCTATATGGCATTGAATTCAAATTCTTAACCCTCAGCTAGTAAAATTGCCATATGGCATTGAAATAAGTAGTCAGCAATTGAGTGATGTGTAACATTTACAAAAACATTGAAACTAATGAGGGGCAGTTACTACTCTGAGGTAACCTAAAAGTATTATGAAATGGTATCTTGATTAAGTTGTTTATTTGGTGATCACACTCTGAAATAATAAGTATTTTAACATTATCAAGCATCTTAGGATACTCATATAAAAGATATTCAATAAGATTTAAGTTGTCCTTTCAATTAGTGGATTTCTAAGATTTGCCCTCATTCATTTTTTCTTTTTTATATATTTACTTTCATCAATTTTCTTTATTTATCTATATTAAAATTTTATATTTAAAATATATTTTTTGAATTACTTCAAAAAATTTATATAAAATTAGTTATATTATATACTGATTCACATATAAATAAACTTTATTTAAATTATTTTTTTATTTACTTTTTCAAGGGTGGTTTATATTTATTAAAAAATATATAAAAGTTGATATTATTTCTTTGAATATATATTTTTTCTAAAGTACGATTAACTATATAATTATCTTCTCAAAATTTATAACTCATTATATACATTATATACATGCGTCGTTATTTTTTCAACAAGCATACATAGCAGAATTGATAGGATACAATTTTTTTAAGTACTATTTAATTTAATACAAACAAATATCTTATATAAATTAAAATTATATTAAATTAATGTAAAATGTATATAAATATTGCAAGGATACTCTTGAAACATTATGTCAATTTACGTCATTTCAGATATAATTCCTATAAAACAAACAGAGTTATCTAAGTATTATCAAGTATTTGTAAAAAAGTATTGCTAAAAAATAAACATGATATAATCCAAGAATGTCAATGACATTTAAGATTCCAAACATTAGAAGATTTCAATTATTTTGATTACCGAAAACTAAACAGTCCTAAGAGTATATGGCAAAACTAAAATAAAAATAAAATAGGAAATTACTTTGCATTGTAATAATGTAAATATTTTTTAATTCAACTAGACAGTCTCTAGTAGAGACATTCAATCTACAATTTTTTAAACACACACAAATGGGCATATTTGCCATAGCAAAACTAAATTTCTTCCAATCTTTTATGTTGTAATCTCATATTCAGTGTCATCAATAGATAATAAGATGACTCGATCGTTAAATCAACAAAATTTAGCTAAGCATTTGTAAATAAAGCTTAGTTCTATGAATTCCTAAAATATACAGAACTTACAAATATTTTCTATCCAAACAAAAATAAGACATAAAAATATAAAATTCTCAATTTAGTGGTGTGTAGCCAAATTTCGTTTCTCTTCATATGATAGTTGAAGTAATTAGATTTCTAGTGATCCATTTGGCTGTCTATCAAATTATATTAAATTATCAATCATTTTACTTAATTCTTAAGAAAAGTTAGCAAAATTATTTAGATCCACTATCAAAATATAGCACGAAAGACTTGTATGACTTGAACATTTAATTTTTAAATTTTGGAAAAGGATACTTAAATTTATTAATCGTCAAAAATTTATTAATCATCAAGTATGTAAGGCACATACCGAAACTAGTTACAATTGAGAGCTATGGAAGAGATATCATATTATAGTTGGATTAATTTAAAATCCCTTTAATTCTTTTTTTGATAATAAATCTCTTTAATTCAACTAGAGACCTTCATGATTTGAAATACTTATAAAAGAACTTAATTTCACCAATCACATAGAATTAATAATCACTTTTGAAGAACATGGATTTAAATCTCACATGGACATTTGAATTGAAATACTTATAAAACACAGCACACAGGATGAGTCCAATTGTCTAAACAGTATCACAATTAAACTTGACAGATACAATTATGAAGTAGCTGAAAAACTCGAATATCATTTTGAAATTAATGAAATGTAAACTATAATTTCCTTTTTCTTGGGTAAAAAGCTGAAATTGTTGATGATGATAGGTAAAAACAATATACTCAAAATAATATATACACGTCATATTCATAGTAGAGTAGCTACAGCATTTCACATTTGTCCTTCATTAAGATATTAATTGTGATTGATTGACATTTTTTAAAAAATAGCAGAATAATATCTCCGTTTTTTATAACCTCGTCAATACTTCGAAACTTCTTATTTAAATTTTAAAATTCAAAATTTCATTTGAATAACTAAAAAAAAAACATAAGAAATAGACGCATTAAACCAACATAATTTTCAAACCATTTATTTATTAACGACAATTCACAATATAACATTATCAGATTTTTTTTTTTTAATTGAAAAAAGCAATCAAAACCATCGTTCTCATAAGTCGGATTCATAAGACAAAATTAGGTTTATTTCCTTGAAGTAATTACAAGGAGAGATCAAAACAACAAAATCAAAATCATATGATTTTAAAGAAGAATAAATTAATTAAAATAAAGGGTTATAAAGATTGAGAATTATGTTAATGCTTATATATTTTGTACAACCAAAATCAGAACCCCGAGAGAAATTCAAACGCCGGAAACTAGAAAAAAAAAAAAAAATTAAATAAAACAAGCAGCATCGAAGTTCCAACAATGGCGGCATATTAATGCAAACTCTTGAAAGAAAAATTACAAGCTTATAAATTTATCATTAAAAAAAAAAAACTATATACTTATAACACAAACATACTTCATAATCATATTCTCTTTCAGAATTTTCTTTTTTATTTTTCCTCTCAATTTTAACTTAAATGGTAATATCATAAATATTCACTTAGGATGTTGGGGGAAGGAAGAATTGCGTACCGGCGGCGGTGTAGGTGGTGAGAGGAATTGGGTACGGCGGTGGAGGATCAAGCAATGCGGCGCTGATGGGCAGCGATTCGGCGGCGGCGGCGATGAGAAGGTCGCCGGCGTCGGGGGAGGCGGAGCTGGGTGGTTGTTGTTGTTGTTGTTGGTCAGGGCCGTGGTCGTAAAGAATCCCTTTGAAAATATGGCCGCCGATGTTAACGGCCGTTTGGTAACCGTATTGGTCGCTTGTTTCGTCCAACGTTGTCATCCGTACACACCGGAACACCGCCGTTGAGCTCAATTCCACCGGAAAATTCCCCATTTCCAACCCTAAAAATCAAACCCCGGTACCCCAAAAAAACATCAAAAAAAAAAAAAAAAACCCATTTCAGAATTCGTGTTTTAGAGTTTGATTCTCTCAATCCGGACCAAAATCAATGTGGGTATTAATCGAATAAGAAAATACCTCAAAAATCAAAACCCTTTTAAAAAAAAAAAAAAAAAAAATTGAAATTTGTGTGGTTAATTAAATAATTAATTAATTGTACCTGAAGAAGCGGCGGTGTTATTGTCACGGAGGCGTTTGGGGTTCATCTCACCGGTACGGGGGTGGCGCTCACGGCGTTTGGAGGCTGGAATCCAAGTGCTTTTGACGTGGGTTTCACAGTCAAAGCCACGGCTTTTGCAGCAAGTTCTACATCGCATGTGAAGGCAATCTTTTTTGGCTTGATTTCCACAATCTTGGCAGCTTATAACTTGCCCTCCGCCGCCGCCGCCGCCTCTGCCTGATCTCACCATCACCAACGACGACCTAGGCGGCGATTCCTCGCCGGAGTAACCAAACCCTTCTCCCCCTTGCTCTTGCTGTTGCTGCTGCTGCCATAATTCAAAGCTCTCATAATTTTTGTACCAAAATAACCCGTCGGTGGGATGGATAGTCTCGCCGCCGGTTGTGGTGGTGGGAACGTGATAATTAGGTCCTCTTCCGCCGCCTAGTGGGTAAAAACCGGCCATATTTCCACCGGAGAGATTGTTCCTGATTTTGAATTAAAATCCATACCAGAAAAAAAAAAAAAAAGTGCGTATCAATCAATTCCCTTCCGCTTTTTTTTACCTAATGAAATCAAATTCTCGTACTAGAAAAAAAAAAAAAAAAAAAAGAGAGAGAGAGAGCGAGAGGAGATAAATTAAGAAAAAAGGAGGTTGAATTAGGAATCTGGGTAATTATGTTTTTGTGTGTCTAAAACTGAACTGAAGTCTGCAACGGCGCCGCCATGGGGAAGGGCGGTGCTAACTTAAATACACAGAGAAACAAAACTTCCAAATCCACTCATATTTTTTCTACTTCTTTCTTCTTCTTCTTCTCTGTTTTCTCTGAGCCCTTTCCCTTTCTCTATGCTCTGATTTTGTTGCAGCTGCACAGATTATTCATTACACTTCTCTCTCTTCGTTTCTCTCTCTTCTTATGCCGTTTTGTGAATACACATTTCCGGGATCTCTCTCTCTCTCCCTCTCTGCAAGTGGAGATCATCGATCATCTACTGAATTCCCCAACTTCATCCTACGGTTCTGATTCGGATACGTGTCGTTTTATGAGTTGTTGTTTTTTGTTTTTCTTTTTACGGAGTGGAAAATTAGTATTAATTTAGCTGCCTACTAAGATCCCATTTGATTGTTTGTTTCTCTTTTTTTGTTTTCCCTCCTTAAGTAATTAGAATACAACTATTCTTACTTAAAGTTGGCTAATCACTCTTAGAATTATATATGTTTACTTTTTTGTATTTTCTTTTTTACTTTAACATTTTTGTAACTATTTTCAAAATATTTATACACTGAGGTAAATATTATTATTATTATTTTTAAGAATAAAGTAAGTATTGCTCTTAGGAAGAATTATAAAGTAATGATTTTATTCATTTAATTTTTGAATTATTATACATTATATAAATTTGGTATATATAAAATATAGGGTAAATTATAAATTTGATCCTTGTAATTTGAAGAAAGTTAGAGATTAGTTCCCATGATTTTAAAAACTAGAATTTAGTTCCTATAGTTTGAAGGAAGTTAGAATTTGGTCCTTATAATTTTAAAAATTAGAATTTAGTCCTTAATGGTTTGATAAAATCTAATAATTAGTTCTTGTCGTTTGTAATCACTGAAATTATGTAGGTGAAAATTAGCTATTCATGTTAACTTTTTTCCAATAAGTCAATTAATTCCAATGCTCTCATTGACATATGAATAATTAATTTTTACGTACTCAAATGGTCATTTCTTAGATTAGACACGATAATTCCAATAAGTCAATTAATTTCATGTTATCATTGACACGATAAGGACTATTTTTTAGATTTTATCAAATCACAAAAACTAAATTCTAGTTTTTAAAATCATAGGGACCAAATTCTAACTTTTTTCAAAGTATAGGGACTAAATTCTAATTTGTGAAACCATATGGACTAAACTCTAACTTTCTTTAAACTGTATGGATCAAATTTATAATTTACCCTAAAACCTATAATTGTGTGATTTTATTATTTTTTTTATTCTAAGAGGTACGGATAAAATGGATTTTGATGCTAAGAGGATCCAAAAGCATGTCCTCTCGTTTAGGATGCGTTTGCCTTTCAAAGAGGTTCGAAACAAGGAGAACATCTTTCTCCTTATCTTTTCCTCATCTATATTGAAGTCTGACTACTCTTCTTAATGAGAAAGAATCCATGAACTCTTTCAAAGCATGAAAATTAATAATTATTCTCCTTCTTTATTTCATTTATTTTTCGCTAATGACAATTTTCAGTTTTTTGTGACCTTAAAGCCAGATAGTATCAAAATTAAAAACATTTTCAATGTATATAAGAGATCAACAATGCGTTTTAGCAAGAATAAGTCAGTAATTATGAACGACGACTTAAGAAATTTACTAAGTGTCAAAATAGATATCAATTTAAGTAAGGAAGAAAGGCATTTTCTCTTTCTCGAATAAAGTAAGGAAGTTTCTTTAGAATTGGAAAGATTAATTGTTGGGATATGGAGTAGTTAGCTCTATTTTCTTCTATGAGGAGGCCGGCATTATCAAGGGTATCTCTCTCAGATCATTGGATCGTGAAGATGAGATAATTTAGAATCAATCTAAATGAAATGTATAACGTTAAAAGTGTTTATCATCTCACTGTGAATATTTCTAGAGTTATAGAGTCCTCTTTTTTAGAAAATTCTTTCACGTCGATAATTTGGAAGAAGTTTTGGTCAATAGAGATCCACCGAAGATCAAAATTGGTCACGTCGATAAGAGACATTTTCTTTTCTTTTTGCGGTAGAGTTAGCAACCTTGCTAAGCTTTATCCAAGACCGGGCTTGGTTTTGTATCTTTCACTTTCGTGGATTTTAGAATCAAGTTTCTTCTTTTGGGTGGGTGGATCTCTTCGAGTAAATTGTCTTTGTGGTGATTAAAGAGCTTAATGCTTACAATGTGTTCTCTTTTTTTCTATTAAATATATATTTTAAATTATGAATTAGTCTATTTAAGTGATTTAAAAAAAAAAAACAACAACACAAAACAAGACAGTGATTAGCTATTATAATACAAAAAAACAAAACAAGACAGTGCCTATGATCTATTTTCACTCAATTTTTTTTTCATTTATCAATTATTATCTCCATCCTAAACCATCTAACTATTATTTGCACTCAAACGCAAATAATAATTATTCACCAATAATAAAGTTATTATCTTCTTGCCCCATAGACATTGATGTCTAAAAGATGTATGATATGCAGTATTAGTCCAAGTATTATTCTTACAAAAACAGTTTTATATAGCCTTTTAAGTTTCAAATATGTTTAATGAATTCATAAAATTTTAAGTCTTTTCTTCTTCGTCCTACTCGATATTTGAAAGAAATATTGACAATTTAATATAGACATAAAATTAAGATTTAAATCCATTTATAATCATTTCGTTTTTAATTTTTAAAATTTATGTCTATAAATTTTACCTTCTCATATAGAATGTATTGTTTTGTTGTCTACCATTTGCTTTTTTTTTTTTTTCAAAAATCAAATCATATTTTAAAATCTAAGAAAAAATATTTCCAATTTTTGTTTTAAAAATTTAATTAGGAATTAAATATTTAAATAAAAGATATAAAAATCAATATTAGAGAAATTGCTAGAAAATATGTTAAATTTTTAAAAATTAAAAACAAAAATTTAAATGGTTAACAAACAAAATCTTAAAGATCTATTACGTGTTTAAAGTAGGACAAAAATACAGCTGAATAATTCGAATTATCTAACGTCCTAAATCATAAGAATTGGGTTTGGTGATAACTTTTTTTGGATTTGATTGCGTTATGATTTTATAGTTTTTGTTTGGTTGAGTTGGTTTTTGAATTGACTAATTTTTTGCTCGTTCAACTCAATCCAATCCGAACTAAGAATATTATATATATATATATATATATATATTTATTTATTTATTTATTGTGTATGTGTATATAAGATAAATTAATAAAGTTGGTTCTTAGCATATTTGTAACCCTTCTAAAAAAAATGCACTAATTGGATAGGTAATAGAATGAAGTAATATTTTTTAACATATTTATTAATTGAATCTTAGAGAGAAAAAAGGAAAGTAAGATGACGTGAGAACCCAACCTAAACTTGAAATCTTATCCAACCCGGACCACGTACACCACTAATTTAAAGTTCAAGAATTTATTAGATACTAAATTAAGAGCCTAATACTTTTTTCATACTTTTAAATTTATGGACCAAACATACATAAACATAAAAAATTTAGACGAAACTTGTAACTAAACGAATTTTTATCTGGCTGTTTTTAAATTTTACAGATAAAACTTTAATGGCTATGTTTTTTTAATTAAGTTAACATATGTTAAAATAGAATCTAAAATAAGTATTTATAAATACAACAAAGAATATAAAGTTTATGTCAAATTACGATTATTATTGTTATAGTGTATTTGAAAAGCGTAGATTTAATTTCATTAAAAAAAAAAACGAAGATTTATAATCTTATTATGAAGTGTCTTATTCTCTGAGAAATTGCGTTGGATTGCTCAAAAATTAAAATGTTGATATTTCCTCACACGCTACGAAATTTGTTTTGATTGAATTTCATTACTAAGAAAAAATGTTTTGATTTCCTTCGCGCAAGGAAAAAAACGTTGCACATAAATTGACAAATGAAACTTCCTAATCGCCCATCCCTTTCGGAAATCATTGCTCATTTTCTCAATTGTTCTTTTTTGTGTTAAACAGAATGATGAATTTTGTATTGGTTAAAAAATAACAAAAAGGATGAATTTTGGGATCATTTAGTATATATTGATGCGGCTTTTTGTTGACATAAATTTTTGTATGTAACCTAATAGGAATTGTTGACATAAATTTTTGTGTGTAACCTAATAAGAATAAAGATGTTCACAAGCAGAGCTGCCGTCCCCCTTCCCGTCCTCAACACCAAAATCAATGTTCATCTACCGTTTTTTTTGCGGGGATCAAGGTGGGGATTCCCACGGAGATTTGGCAGGGATTCCCACGAGAAATTGATAGGATCGAGTTCTCAAAATTTTTTCCATTCATTTTTTTTAATATTTTTTTAAATAATAATCATAAATAATTAAACTTTCTTTAAAAATATCTACCAATTTCAACTATATTCTTAATTATTAAGGAAAAATATACATTTGAATAAATAATTTTACTAACAAATATTTTTTATCTAAAAATTAAAGAGTAATATAAGAGAAAAAATATCTTTTTTTAAAAAAATAAATTGTAAACGGGGCGGGATCGAAGAAATGGAATGGTGATTACATTCCCCGTCCCTGACCTTGTTTAGCCAACTCAAAATTTCTTTTTCCCAAACTCTGTTTCTCCGTCTGTTAGAGGCAGGACCTGGCCTCACATGAAAAATGAACATCTCTACATAGGAATTGTTTTTTTTCTCTCTTATAAAAGACATGTATTTCTCAATATTCTGATAAAAGAAAAAGGAAGATTTCCATTACAAGTTTCAATAATATAAAAGGAAATTGTATTATAAATTTTGTTAGGTTAAATTATAAATTTAGTCTTAAAGGATTATGTTTGTGTCTATTTGGTTCCACAATTCTTAAAATTACAAACTTCGTCAAAACTTTTTAATTTGATCTTTTAAATTTGTTAGTTATTCATTATATACAAAAATTGAAGGTTTCTTTTTTTTTTTACTCAACAAAAATTGAGAAAGTAATTACTAGGTCATACATGATTTCACTCCATTTTATGACAACAAAAATGAAAGTTGAGAGAATGGATACTTCAAAATTTAGAACCAATCTTGTAAGCTAACGGTACAATATGGACTATAAATTTAAGTTATATATATACTTTGTAGTACTTATTCTTATTTTTATTTGTATTAAAAAATTTTAAATGTTGTTCATAAACTGATGGATAGTACAACTAATTAGAGCATCAAACTAAAAAAAAACAAAAAAAACAAAAAGTCTAATTAGAACATTAACTTTTAACTAAATAGTTAAGAATTCGATTTTTTTTTAAAAAAAAATTTGTTAGTTAACCTAACTAAGGCTCATATGTGGTTAGTTAATTAGTGAAATTTCAACCGTTCAATAATTATGGGAATTAAATCACCTTTTTAAATTGAATTTGGGGATTCTTCTGTCTCTATAATTTTTAATTTGAAATTCTGAATAACAAGCTCTCACTCTATGTTCATGGTGGATGTACGCACCATTGTAACGGCCTGGGTTTTCTTTACGGTTCTCCAAGTATGATTTTTGGTTCGTTCGGTTGATTCGTTGGGCCGTTATTGTTTGTATTAGCCTTAAGGCGGTATTTTGATAAAATCACCCTTAGGACCAGTTAAATGATTTATTGAGTTGTTGGGTTATTTTTGTAGTTTCAGGCTTGAAGAGCTAGTTTGGTGATTTGGGAAAGGAACCTTAATTTTTTTTTTTTTTTTAAAGAAAAAAGAAAAGAAAAGGAAAAAGGGTTTTAATTATTTCATGTGTCGCTTCTTTCATCGATCAAACAGAAATCCAGAGAAGCCAGAACCCTCTCCCTTTCCCATCGATATTTTCCCCTCTCCTTCTTTCATCGTCTAACCCCTTCGATTCCCCATCACCATTTGCTGCCCAATCGATTCGCACCGTGCACTGCCACGCTCCGCAGTAGCCACGTAGGGCACTTTGCGTCGCCGCTCTCCTGCACAACAACACCCCAGCGCAGCACACGCCTAAGCGTCCCCGAGCCCCGAGCAGCCCCTTCGTGCACACCATCCCCTGCCCTTTCTGTAAGGTTGTCATTATCTAGAGGCTGAGAAAGACACAATGAATAGTTTTCATCATGGGTCAGGACCGTTGACTATTGATTCCCGCCCCCGACAGTAAGGATTGTGGTGTAATAGACCACCCCTACGAAGCCTAGTTTGTAGCCTACTAGAGCGGTATCCTTTCCATGGTGTAAGCCTACAATGGAACTATCCTTAGCTTTAGGCGTAGGTGTGAACAGGCTGCCACAGTTGGATGCCGAGGGCCTCCCACCATCTGTGGATCAGTGGATACTATTCCGTGTAGTTAGGCATATGGACCTGAGCTAGTGTAGTTTGTGTCGGCCTACATTTGCCCTAGTTTGTAGCAGCATGCGGTGGGCGAGCACACGCATTAGATGCCTAGAGGACGACTCCCTCGAGCTAATGTCGTCAATACACCATTCCATCCAGTCTAGAGCTAGACATTTGGGGTGCCCTCTAAGTGTCAAGGATTGGCATAGCGAGCTGATCACTTAGTCAGAGTTAGAGACTCTCGAAGCTTGGGAGTTATATTGGTAACTCATTTAGTGAATCGTTGTTGCTTTTTGCATGTATGCAAGGATGCTAGATGATATGATGTTTGCGTATTGTACCCTGGTTGGGGATTCTTACTGAGTACCTCCATACTCACCCTTATTTATGTAGTTTTCTACCAGGTAACTTGAGACAACACCGAGATGGCTAAAAAATGAGCTGATGGATCATGGGAGTCTGCTGCTTAGGATATATATATATATATATATATATATATATTTTGTCATTGATTCACCATGCAGGATAGGAACTGAATTTCCATTTGTTTCCATTGTTGAATTGTTTAAATAATCTCTGGCCAGAGGCTTGAAACTTATTTATGTTTTAATAAATGCATTTGAATTCCTGTTTTCTGTTATAACGGTATTTACAACGGTATTGAAACCATGCATGTTGAGTAAGAATCGGGTCTAGGTTGGTTTTAGAAGTCGGGTTGTTACAACAATTGTCAAGTTACCACTTTAATTCATTGTGTCTTCTATCTTTCTTCTAACATTTCGTATTCGATCTCATTTTAATCTTTGTTTGTTGCATTTGTGTTCAAAGCTCGACTGGTTTCTTCGATCCTAGTTTGAACCACTGATTTCAACTCTTGGTATGAAAGCGTTCGAGAGTAGTAGAAATATATTGTGTGTGATAGTTTTTCCTTGAGGTAGACTGTTTAGATCATTCTTGATAGTGAACCTAAGAGAATATCTTAGCAAAGTTTGAAATTGAAAAATTCAATAGTAATGGAGACTTCAGATTGTGGAAAATAAAAATGAAGGCGTTACTAGTACAACAAAGGTTTCAAAGGGATTGGAAGATCCCAATAAACTTACTTGAATCCATCATTGAATTTGAGAAACCGGAGATGGGTGAGGTTGCTTACAACTTGATAATCGTAAATCTTGTCGATAACGTACTAAGAAGAGTAGGTGACAGAGAAGGAGGTTCAAAACTTAAAAAAAATCTTAATGAAATTTAACAATTGAAATCTTTGACAAACAAAATCTTTCATAAAGAAATATATTTTAGAAACAAGATGGATACAGAGAAAGGCCTTGTAGAAAATAATTTCGACGAATTACCATTATAAACTAATATTTAATCAACTTAGAAGAGAATATTTAACTTGATAACCAGGCAGTAATCTTCATCAATTGATCAGAAAAATTCAGAGAAGTCATAGCTGCAATGAAGTATGGTAAAGATGAGTTAACTATGGACATCATTATGGATGCTTTGAGATCGAAATAACTTGAATTAAAGATTGAAAAGAAAGAATCCGAAGCTATGTTCTTGAGAGAAAAGAAACCAAAATTCAATTTGAAGCAAAACTCTAAACAAAGTGGAAAGCAGATTTAGAAATCAAATGTAAGTTCTCAAAACTCAAATTCGAGTCGTGCACAGAGAATCTTTCCGTAATTACTCCAATAAGAGTGGTCACTCCAAATATGAATATCCTATATTGAAAAAGAAAGGAAGATTGCTTATAAAAGATGAGAATTCGGATTCAGCAAACCTATCTCAAGGTTATGATTATGTAGATATTCTCATGATTGGCTTTATCGAAGTAAAAGAAAAGGATTGAATTATGGATTCGGGAAGCACCTTTCAAATTACACCTCATAAACACTATTTTACAACCTTTAGTAGTTGTGACAGTAGCGAGGTAGTGATGGGAAGCAACCAAGAATGTGACATAATCAACATTGTATATGTAAAATTGAAGCTTAATAATGATCAATTAAAAAAAAAAATCTCTTATGTTCGTTATGTACTAGGTATAAAGAGAAACTTAATCTCATTTAGTACTTTAGACAAAATAGGCTATTCATACAACTTAAAGGATGGTATTCTACAAGTAGCAAGGATTCAGAGGTTAAATTAATATATACCTTAATCAATGGATTGTATGTTCTAAATGGTTTTTTTATGAATGGAGAATTATATTCAGTTGACACAGCTTCTTCTAAACACACTGAACTATGCCATGCTAAATTAGCTCACAATAGTATCAAGGATTAGAACACTTATGCATGCATGAATTAATTGGCACATATAATCCTACTGAATTGGTCTTTTGAGTGTTGTATATATATGGAAAAGAAAAGAGGAAAAGATATGGTAGATTAAGTACTTAAACAAATGATATTCTTGAATATGTGCATTTAGATTTATAGGGACTTGTTAAGACAAAAACAAATTGAGGGGCAATATATTATTTGACCTTCATTATTGATGATTGTTCTAGGAAGTTATGGACCTATTTGTTAAAGTCTAAAATAAGATATTCAAGAAGAGTTAGATTTATCCTATGCAAAATTGTTTAGGAATTTTTAGGGAGAGGTAATTCAAACTATCGCTTATTCGATAAATTGTAGTCTTTTAACTACTTTAGATTTTAAGACCCCATTGGAAGTTTGGATAGACAATAAAATAGAACTAGATCACCTTAGAACATTTACCCATATTAAACAAGACAAACTACAACCAAAGAGAAAATATGTACATATTTCTTAGATACCTTCATGGTATGAAAAAGTATAAACTATGGTCACTAAAGAAGGGTGGGGATAACTGCTTTTATGAGTAGGGATGTAACATTCAATGAATCAATAATGCCTTGTAAGGATGATGAGCAAACTGATTCAACTAGCATGATTGAAATCAGATATTTTGAAATCATGTTAGAACTCACACAAAATTCTACTGATAGCTCTAAAATAGGTCATTATTTAGGTTGATTTATGAAGCATTTTATTAAGGGATCAGAAAGTTTTTCGAGCTATTAGGAGCAGTTTGCGAATAAAAGTGTAGAAATCAGCATGTGAGAAAATAGCATCATCAGCGCAATATGCGAATTAGATACAAATATTATACAATTTCGCGCTAAAAAGCTATTAAATGCAGGAAATGCTAAACACTGATGCTGGAGGAACAAAACAATGAAAACAGCAACGCACATAGAAGAATCATGCGTTCACAAGGCAGTCGTGCTCGAGAATCACACCAACATGGAAATAAATAGAGAATCAATCAAGCAATTAAAGTGGTGTCAATCAAATAAATTCC
>JBBMKA010000022.1:12084954-12117619 GCA_037833695.1 Sechiopsis laciniata
ACCCTTCCAATGGTGTAAGCCTGCCTTGGTCGGTTCTTAGCTTCAGGCATCGGTGGTATTCAGGCTGCTACAGTTGAATGTCGAGGGCCTCGCACTACTGTAGATCAGTGACACCGCTTCCGAGTCTTTAGGCATGCGTACCTGGATCGTAAAAGTTTGTCCCTAGGCCCCCACATTTTTGCAGTTTGCAGCAGTATGCGGTGTGCGCGCACACGCGTTAGGCGCCGGGAGGAGAGCTCCTTCGGGCTAATGTTCGTGAGTACACCATTTCCTTTTCGAGTTTAGAGCTAGACACCGGGTACTCTCTCGAATGTCCTAGGACCAGTTTGGAGAGCTGGTCAGGACTACTTTTAAGTTGGTCACTTGGCCGAGGGTATGAGACCTTCGAGGATATCTGTTTGGGGTCAGCTTTTGAGTTGGTCATTTGGCCGAAGGTATGAGACCTTCGAGGATATCTGTTTAGGATCAGTTATTGGGCTGATCACTAGGCCGGAAGTAAGAGACTTTCGATGACTCAAGAGTTGTATTGACAACTCATTCCAGGAATTCTATGTTGGTAACTGTTTGCATGTATACTTGGATGCTAGATGATATGTTGTTTCGTACTATACTCCGGTTGGAGATTCTTACTGGGTGCCTTTGTACTCACCCTTATTTTCTGTGGTTTTTCCACCAGGTAACTTGGGACAGCACCGGGACGACTAGCGGAGGAGCTGTATGATCATGGGAGCTGCTGGCGTTACTTTGTTTATGTCTTTTATTTGTTTATTCAACATGTAGTTGGACACAGAGTCCATAGGAGGATTTTGCATATTGTGGTTTAAAACTGTTCATGGATTTTTGAATAAAATTACTGGCCAGGAACTCGTTTTGTTTTAACAGTTTATGTTTGGAGGATTTTAATTTCAAGGAGTTTTATTTGCATAAGTTGTTCATACTGTTTTACATGCTCTTACATACATGCATGTTGAGTAAGAACCAGGTTTATAGCTGTTTTTAGAGTCGAGTTCTTATGCACTGATTTCTTAATTTACTCCTTAATTAAAATCTCATTAATTCCTTAATAAAATATTCACCAATTACAGTTCAAACAAAATTATAAACTTGTTTATTCAACAGTATTTAATTTCTTTAAATCTAACTTACAACTTCAATTGACAATAATAAAACTCTATTTTTTTTTTTTGGTTAGGCTCAATATTTTTATACTAAAACTTCTACAAAATGACAAAAAAGAAAGAGAAAAGGAATTATTTGGGGGTATGAAATTGGAGCTGATGCCCATCTGTTAAATTGAAGAGTTAGCAAGTTTCTAATTTTATGGGTAATTAGGCTTAAGAAAGAGATTAAGGGCGTTTGTTCTTGTTGTGGGAGTGAAAATGGGGAGGCAAAAGCCTTAAAAGTAATTTAACATAACCCACTATTAAAGAAAGCGAAAGGAGGAGGAAAAAGGGGAGAGACGTCCGGTTGGAGCTGCCAAAATTAAAATTAGTAATAATTTGTGTATTGTTTTCTGATTCTTTGGCTTAAATTTCTGTACTTTCTTCTCCATTTGCGAATCCCCCACACACATTTGTCAGCAATATTTTAGTGAAAAAGAGGGAGGATTTTGCTTAATGATTCTCCCGTCTTTTTCCTTCGATCCAACTCTTCTCCAACCCAAATTCCTTCTTTTCTCTCTTAGCCCAAATCTTTCTTTTTGTTCTGTTTTCTGAAACTCGTTTTTGGGGGTTTCTTTTACAGTCACAAGAAAAGAATTCATTTGCAGACATGACTGAGGTCGTTCTCCATTCCCCTTCCCATTTTGCTTCGTCCAGGAAAGGGGTTTCTTCTTCTTCCTCTTCCTCTCCAATCACTCCCAATGATGGATCTCTCCTTATTAACATGCATCCTCAAATACCCACCTTGCCTTTTTCCTCTTCTTCTTCTTCTGTGGATGTGGATGGGGATGTTTCTGTGGGGAAGGACCGGCTTAAGCAAAGAAGAGATCAGCTCTCGTTGCTGGCTTTAGTTGTAACCCTTTTTAGGAAATCTTTAATTGCTTGCAAGAGTGACACAACAGAGCTATGTGCAATGGAGATCGGCTGCCCCACTAATGTACGCCATGTCACGCATGTTACTTTTGATAGGTTTAATGGATTCTTGGGTTTGCCTGTTGAGTTTGAGCCAGAAGTGCCTTGCAGGGCTCCCAGTGCTAGGTACACTTTTTTTCTTGCTTTATGCCCTGATTCTTTATGTTCTTTTCTTGGGTTTGTTTGTGGGATTCTTGAAGTTGAGTTCCTAATCTCATAACTATACTTATATATTTGCAATTGGCAAGTTTGGATGTTTGTTTTAGTTGGTTGAGGTTCAACTCTCCATGGCTTTTCTTGCTGTCTATATGTCTATCTGGATAGCTAACACTTTCATTTGTTTGTGTAATATCCAATGTATCTGCTCTTCTTTCTTCTTTTCATTTGAGATGAAGGATTTGTTCAGTAATTTTCTGTTTCTGGAGTTGAGGCATCTTGGAAATGGAAACGTGTTTCTCCTTGATATTACATATTTAATTCATGTTTCTCTAAAAACCAAAGAAAAATCACCTTATACCTAATGTAGGAAAAAGTGATGCCACATTGTGCTGCCCTCCCTTGAAACCTGGGATGTGTTAAGCCATATTTTTGGCTTCTCTGTCGCATAAAACTTTATAAAATTGGTGACCATATTATTCTAGCCTCCGCAATACATTTGGTTTCTCAAAATGTAGAGCTCTTCTTTATCTGGGTCCTCCATCTTGTCTCATTTGATTCCATGTTCCTGGCTGCATTCTTATGTTGTTCCTCTTCCTTAACCCTTGATGTCTTTTAGTGCTTTCGTGTTGCTCGCCTATTCTAGGACTTATTTCATTCAAATTGAATATGTAGTACAACTGTGTTTGGAGTTTCGACGGAATCCATGCAATTATCGTATGATTCAAGAGGGAACAGTGTGCCAACAATTCTAATATTAATGCAACACTGTCTGTATGCTCAAGGTGGCTTGCAGGTACATAAACATTTTCTTTTCATTTACATACAACTTCTTTTTAATTAGAAGTTCAAAATACTGGCTTAATAATGCCACTGAGGCCTAGTGGAAAAAAAGTTTTTCCATCTTTGGTCATGATGTCGAAGATAAGATGAATATTCAGATCTAATGCAGAAGGTAGTTTATACTCTTCTTTTAGCTTTTCACTGTGCCTATGCTTGTAAATTGATCCAGTCTAGTGTGTGCTTCTGATCTGTATTTTCCGCCTTCAGGCTGAAGGTATTTTCAGAATTAATGCAGAGAACAGTCAAGAGGAGTATGTACGTGATCAATTAAATCAAGGAGTGGTTCCGGATGATATTGATGTACATTGTTTAGCTGGCCTTATCAAGGTTATCCCAATTTAACTTTGTCTCAAAGAGATAGATCTATGAAATGGTGCTTCGACTATTGCTGCTGATTGTTCTGTTCAAACTTCTTTAGTCATAGAAAGACTTGTGTAATGAGAAAATCATATCATTTCTGGATCTTGTTTGTAAGAAAACGCAATAACACAAGAACTTGGACTAATAGCCATTGTATATGCCGGTCTGGTGTTCACACCCGTGTAAATAGTGCATCTAATAAACAATCAATTCTAGGTAATGAAATTGAATGCTCTCACACCTATTGGAAAGCACATAAGCACATAATATATATATATATATATGGATCCCTGTTCTCTTCTCTTGAATATTTTGTGCTAGATTTGTGTGCCCTAAGGAATGTTCTTTTTTGCTTTTCTCCTATTGATCATGACGGATTCATTATGCATATTATATATTTTTCATTTGGTGGGATCGTCAGATGTTCTTTTTGTGTATCGTCTTCCTCAAATATGCTTCACAAGGAGTTTCTTTTTTGCAAATTAATAGACTATTGAATCTACCTTAAACTGTGACCTTATAACTCATATCCAGTGAACAGAACTGCTGTTGCTCCGCTAGTAATTTTCCATCATAATGAAATATCTAATAGAGTTGAAATGAACCATTACACTAAGTTGAGAAAGTGAATTATGTTCTACGCAAAACATGCATCAATTTCCTAATAATATAACGTCGCAGTTGATTTAGAGTTAGTTGGAATAAATAAAAATATGACCAAAGATAAGTATTGGCTATGAATGTGATTAGTTTCTTTTGCAAGTAATGTTAACCTCCATATTCTTAACTCTTAATTATTAAAATTGACAGGCTTGGTTTAGAGAACTCCCAGCTGGGATTTTGGATTCTCTATCGTCTGAGCATGTCATGCAATGCCAGACCGAAGAAGAATGTGCTGATCTGATAAGGCATCTACCTCCTAATGAAGCTTCTTTGTTGGATTGGGCAATCAACCTAATGGCAGATGTTGTCCAGCAGGAACATTTCAACAAGATGAATGCTCGCAACATTGCTATGGTTTTTGCACCAAATATGACCCAGGTGAAATTCAAATAGTTTGTATTAGTTGAGTCCACTGTATGGAGACAAGAAATGTTGTTTCTAAATTGTGAGTCTACAAGGAGTTGGTATCTTAACTTCTATCTCCTTTTCCGATCCAAGATTTTCTTCAATCCTTTTTGGAAGCCTGTGTTTACATGTGCAAAACTGGCCCTGCAATGTGTGCTAAAGTTCTGAGATAAGACAAGAATGCATAAGTTTGTTTTCCCCAATTGTTGAATTCCTGTTGATGATCATTGGTCTTTTGATCTTCCATCTTACCGTTGTTCTTTGGCATTTTTAACGTGCAGATGGCTGACCCTTTGACTGCATTGATGTATGCTGTCCAAGTTATGAACTTTCTCAGGATGCTCATCTTAAGGACGCTGCGGGGAAGGGAAGACTCCATTCTCGACTCCGCTTCTACACATTTCGAGCCATCTGATGAGAGTGGACACCAGAGTCCTTCACAGCCCCGCCTCCGAAATACTGTCACCGCATTTCAGGTGGCAGAACAGGCTGTGCCTGATTTTTTTGCAGAACCTCCTGTTCTAGAAACTGATTCAGATTTTAACAAAGGTGCACTGCTTTCTGATGGAGATGTCTTTGCTTTGAGCCATGTCAAGACACTGTTGCCTGATGGGTATGAAGCTTTTCTGAATGCCCATGAAGTCAAAAAAGCTGTTGCAGGCAAGGACCTGAAAGCAGAAGAAGTTTTATTCCACACTGAAAAAAACAGGACTGACCAAACTAATGATTTAGACCTGAAAAAGGAAACTAACAAACTAAATAACCAGAACTCTGTATTTCAAGTCTTGGCACCGGTACTGGTAGAGAAGAGGCTCAGCAACCTGAGTTGTATAAATTCATGGACTGAGCGAATTGAAGCGTGGCGATAAATGGGTATTCCTGTTAACAAAACTTGCCATGCTATATGGATACCGTTGTGTATGCTGACCTGACCCATATGAGGTTGCTAATTTTCACTATGGATGGCATTAGCTTGACAGTCACTGTGGTTTCGTGATTTTTTTTTTCTTTGTTTTCCTCCGAGTAACATTCGCACAAGAATTGCCTAAGTTATGTAATAAGTAAAAAGTCAATTCTAGGTATCTGCACGTAGCAGGTGACAAAATTTTATGTCAATAGATATATAAATCACGAGGGCATGCGAGTGCTGAGTACCACTTGAGAACAGAAGTTCTATTGGGGTTAGGGTTTTAACAAGATAGTTGGAATTTAGTCTCTCGCGTTATTAAGCGCTAATATTTTTGTTATGACACTTTTTAGACATTTTAGAGATATGATAAGCTGACATTGCATAAGATGTTAAATTTACTAAATATATACCTGAGGTGGAATTAAGGTTATGTGAATAATTAAGATAAAGGGAACAAGTTGGGCATAAAATGAGTCTTTTATGTTAAACAAGTCCATCTTTGAATCAAATGTGCACTTGCAAATCGAACATAGTCAATCTCAGTGTTTCAAATTTCCACCATGTCTTAGGGGGTGTTTGTTTGCCATTTTAAGGAAGATTTAAATTGAGGATTTATTACCTAAACTAAATTATGTAAGTACTCAAAATAAATCCTTATTTTAACTACTAAAAATAATTTCTCATTTCTAATCACTTATTTATAATCATTCATGTATAACTATTTAAAATAACCTATCGTTTCTAATCATTCATTTTTAATTCTTATTTTTTTAACTATTCAAAATAGAATCTACATCCAAGTAAGCTTTTGACTCTAACTCCTCTACAAAAGAAAAAAACCAACATCCAAATGAGTTTTTGGTTACAAATTTCAAATTTTAACTACTTAAAATAACTCCTCATCGAAACCTCATCCAAACACCTCTTTATGAAACAAAAAAAAAAAAAAAGAAAAAGAAAAAAACAATTTGCACGGGGAATGGATCCCAATGTGCAAATGAAACAAAAGATTGCAGTGATTTGGTTTGTGATAAACAATGTGCATAGATTTATGATTTGAAATGGCAAATAACATGAATATTTGAGTTATGGAAACGCGATGACGTGTTACATTAAGAGCCAGCACCAATGAACTGTCCATTTCGAGTCCCCATCGGATGTAGATTTGATAGCCAACCATCCATCTGGGCATGTCATGTGAGAAGTATCCTTTGGAATATTCCCTATTTCATTGTATACTCCAAAAATAATACACCAAGGAACAAACGTTATCATAACCTTTCTGGTTCACATGCTATACCTCCTAACAAAAAGAGTTGTTTAGCAGTAAGATAGAATTCAACAGTTTTATTGACCAGATAAATAAACTAAACTATATATGTTTTTGTTGCTGAAACAAGGCAAAGATAATCATTTGACAGCCACCAAATGTATGCCTACCCCTACAACCACCCGTTTTGTATTTCACTCCAAGAGACCAAAAATGAAAGAGAAAAATCAGCTGGCCTAATTAATAAGCTACTTACTTGATTGTTTGTACCCATTGCCAATCTCGTGCATCCATCTCACCTGCAAGAATTCATTTCGTTTAGATATCCTGGCTTGGCTTTTATCTTCAAAACCAGCAATCTCAATTCTGCAGGGAGCCAAGCCATGGCTGCCTGTAAGAATCTCCAGCACATCTTTGAAAAGCCGTTGCCTGAAAACCAAGCCCTTCTCGAGTCAGTCACATCATCATGGAGCCAGAGGAACGTTGAACCTGTTGAGCAGTCTTCATTCTCTGTCCTCAACTTCAAAGACAACTCGCTTCCTGTACCATATAACCAATATCAATTATCTTCCATAGATTCACCAAGCCAAATGGCAACAGACAAAAACTTGTCTTTTTCATTCCCTGTTGGGAACAAGAATGATATCGGGTTTTCCTCGGTGAAGTCAGAAAGTTTGCAACTTTGCACAGAGGGACTTGGGTCTGAAAGTTCGGATGATGTTGAGGAGTTGCATGGGGAGATGATCAAAGAAGAGAAAGTGGTGAACAGTTGTGTGAAGCATAATATTCCATCAGTTAGGAGGTCAGGGATGAGTACACAAACTTTCCCTCCACCTTTATCTTTCATAGGAAGGAGTGGAAAGACAGGGGTTTTCTTCAAGTCCTATAGGCAAAATGGAAGGTTTGTTTTGAAACAAGTAAGAATTCCCACCCACGAATTTCTACAAGCACACAGACAGGATGGGCGTCTCAAACTGCACATTGTTCAACCCAATGACTACCTCCTAGAAGAAGAAGAAGACGAAGATGAAGCCGATGAAGAGTTGGTTGCTATTGTTGAAGAAGAAAATGATGTGAGCAACAATGGCTGAGCTATTGTTCAACCCTTGTCTTTTGTTGTATAAATTGTTCTGTGTAAGATTTTCAAGATTAGTTTTCCTTCCTAAACATGGAAAGAAAGAGAAAAAAGAAGTTATAAAAAAAAACTCTCAGATCTTCTTTCTTCTTTTGTGTGTTAGCTTGCACATTCATTAAGAAAGAAACATCATAAAGCTACCTCAATGGATCAGCAAAATATTCATGGTTACTGGTGAAAAGGTTGATGTTATGTTAGACAAATAATAATCTTGCAGTGGAGGATCTTTATTCATGAAAACAGAATTCTGACATAGTTTGTGCTCTGTCATTGCAAATAAAAAAACCATATGCCACTGAGAGTTCACATAGCTTTTGTGCCAAGTTTCAGTGTTCCTGCTAAAGAGCGCATGATTATTAGAACTCGATGTTCATCTTGTGATTATTTTGTGTGAAATGATCACATTTAGGAAAGGACTTATGTATTTATATGAATAGATGAAACTCTATAACTAACGTGCGAGTGGAAAAGTTAGCAATTGAGTACTAGTTGAATGAATAAAAAAGATGTGGAAACTGACTATTGTACTAAACTAAATTCAGAAACAGTGCTGCTGGAAACTAACAGTTTCCGCTTGAGATGAAATTATTGAAGGAATCGTGTCCTAATACAAATCCCGACAATTACTAAATATAAATAGGAATTATTAAGGAGATAATAATTAGCGTATTTTAGTAATTAATAATTATTTGCTAGAGAATAATTATTATAGTTAAACTAATTAGATTGGACTAACAACTAAAGTATCTTAGAAAGGTCACACATAATGGCAATGGGCTAAACTAAACATAAATCCCAAAAGGTTTTATATTGGATAAGATTTATTAGGTGGGATTTGGTTTTCTATATATATGGGGTTAGGAGAAAGTAAGACAGAAGTTTTTTCCATGAGATAGAAAAACCCCTAATCCCAATTCCTTATTGTGCCTCCACATCCCAATAAAAGTAAGAGAGTGAAATGTAGGATCGAAAGGCAACACTAGAGGAGGGTGAATAGAGTTCGCCAACTTTTTATATCTTTAAAAGTAATATTTGTGATCTAAACTTTTGTTAATCTAAAATCACTCCACAAACAATTATAATATGTAAGAATTGGAATCGCAAAAAGTAAAAGTTAAGGGAAGAGAGAAAGACACCGAAGTTTATAGTGGTTCAAAAATCCTATTTCACTCCTCAAGGGCTCCTACTTGGGTATTTTACTAGATGATTCTCTTGCGGGTGAGGTTAAAGAGAAACTCCAATCCTTTTACCGGGTTTAGGATTAAACCACTCCAACCCTCTTTTTCTTAGGCTAAAGAGAAATCCAAATCCTTTTCACTGGTTTAGGATTAAACCAATTGCATTTTCTCACAACCCAAGGTGTACCACACACCTTAATACAATTCCCAAATAACAAATAAAGTAACTCTCACAAAGTACCTCTCGTAGGCAAGATCCGCAAGTTGAGCGATGACAACTTCTTCACAAAATTTACAACACGCCGATTCAAGAAAGTGTGAAGCAAAAATCAACCTTTTTGGAGCTGTTTTGAATATGATAGTTGCTGTCTAATTTTGTTATGGAGAATATGGATTTAATAGGGAGAAGATGAAAGGTGTTCGTTGGATTTAGAGCAAAATGATCGACGAACGAGATTTGATGAAGATATGATGAATGATGGCCATTGGATTCTTGAAAAATGTAGTATATGGCTAGGATTGAATGAAGATAAAATGGGAAGAGTTTTGGTTCAAAAGGAAACAATTTGAAAATAAAAATCCCATTTTTTTTCATAGGCGATTTTTCTTCAAATCTTCATTTGTCCACATCTTCTTCATTTTAACTCCGATTTGCATGATTCAAAATGCGTTGGAATCGCCTCTCCAACCTCTACATAATAAATACTTAAAAACTCAAAAAATATCAGTACACAAAATTCAAGTTTGTTATCATCAAAACATTAATTAATTAATTAATTAAAATTAATTCATTTGAGATAAATTCCAAAAAGCCAACATGAAACAGTTCACTCGCTTCTGCACTAGCATACATGTGATGGTTCTATTGCTGGTGGACTAATTGGAGGGGTTGCAGTTGAAGCACTAATATCTCGTTGTAGCGGCGTTCTTACTTGCTTGGGAATCACGCATCAAATGTTGTAATTCTTTACTTCCTACTTGATTTATATAATTATCATGCATGCGATTTTGTGATAGATGTTAGGAAATTGTTTCCTGAAATTCCGCTATTTGCATCTATGGTTTCCAACAGTGGTATCAGAGCAAGGTTGCATAATGTTATATGATTATTGTTTTTTATGCAATTCTATTATTTTGACTCAATTAAATTAGATTTAAATCACAAATTGAGAATTTGATGATTCCAGAGAACATTTAATGGGTTTACTTGCTAAATTAAATTAAATCACAAATTGAGAATTTGATGATTCCCATGGAAGAGAACATTTTATGGGTTAACTTGCTAAATTAAATTAAATAACAAATTGAGAATTTGATGATTATTGGCTATTAATCACCGAAATGTTAATTAATTTTTGAAATTTTGTTAAGTGTGAATAAAATTTAAAATTAATTAATATCAAATTGGGAATTTGTTGATTTTCGGTGATTAGTTATTCATCCAAATAATAATTTTTTTTTTTGAAAATTAATTAAAAGTTAATAAATTTTCAGAAATTATGATTAAATTAGCAAAATAAGATTTTGTGATTATTTGGTATTATTTTCCCTAAAATCTGAACATTTGTTTTCTGATTTTGGCTAACTTTGAGTAATATTAAAAGCTGGAATAATTTTTGTTTCCATAAAATTTGAAAAATTGTTTCTTAAAATATGTAACTGTTTACTATTTATTGTTTCGCTATATCTTGGTCTGTTTAGCAATTTGTTGCTAGATCAGTTCAGCAAGCTTTTAATTAATTTAATAAAAATAATAATGAAAAAAAACCTTTAATTTAGCAAATTAATAAATAATGGATATTATTTCCATATTAAATTGTTTAATTGAATGAATATAATGAAGTGTTCCTAATTGCAAATTGGCTTATGTGTTAAGTTTAATCATTAGGAAGAGTTTATGGAATTATTTATTTATTTATTTTGCATGCTTTTATAATATTCGATATTATTATGTGTGTAGTAACTAGTATGACCCAATTAGATTTTTTTTTTTTTAAATACGATTTGCGTATGGTTAAGTATTTTTGTAATTTAAATTTCAGTTATTTAGATTTCTGTAGTTTTTAAATTCCAAAATTATGTAATCAAATGAAGAATTCAAGGAGTTAAATGATGGAGATCCCATAGAAGCTCAAAGAAGATTCATGAAAATTAGTTATTTCCTAGGTTTAGAGGCCATACTATGATCATGATTAATTATTGCATCTAATTTTTTTTTTATAATTTTATGCTTTATTTAAGTTTATTTATGTTATTTTATTTGTTCGATGTGTTCACCTAAATAAACCGAACTTGGGTCCCAATTATAAGTTTGAGTTTAATTGCTTTTCCAAACAAACAACTATGAAGCCTTTGATCATTAGTCATAGGTTCTGCGGCAGGGTGTTGGTTTTAATCTAAGGATAATAGTGTAAGTTTAATGAAACTTACACGTTCATGTTTGGTTTAACTCAACAAAACTATCAAAAGGTAAAGTTTTGGGTTTTAAAGCAAAGAGATAGAATTAACAAAGAGTTGTTAACCTATCTACCAAGAATTACAAAGAGTTGTAATTAGTACAAGAGTTTACTTACATCTAATATTATTAATAAAAGGCAGGGCCAAAGTCTATTTTATTAATAATAAGAAGGTGGTCTTGGTTATTTCTTTATTCAAAATGGGACATTAAAATTTGAATAAAGTATTAGTAGTATTTAATTTTTAAGCACTATTATGATAAACATTTATTGATTTCTTGCAAATTTTCTTTTGTTGAAGATATTATTTCTAGTAACAACACCAAAAACTCAATTTTTAATCTGCGTTCAATCTTTGAAGCTAAACGCAAGCAACTTTCTCAATTGGGAAAGAAATCTGAGATAGGAAAGAAATCTGAGAATCGTTCTCAGATGTGAAGGAAAGGAGTCAGTTCTTGATAACTCAATTCCTGAACCCCTCCCACAAGGAGCTAGGCAGGCTGAAAGAACTGTCAGGCAAACTCTCCTAGACAATTCAGTGCCTGTCACATGTCTAATGCTAGCATGTATGGAACCTGACTTTCAAAACGTTTTAATGGGATGGATGCATACAGCATAATCCAGCAGCTGACAACTATGTTTCAACGTTATGCTAGGTTGGAGAAATTCGAGGTTAATCAAAAGATCCTCGAATGTCGGTTGGAGAAGGGAAAACCAGTTGGACCTTATGTGTTTAACATGATTGGTCATTTTCAACACATGGAAAAACTGGGATTCTCTTATCCAGAAGAGTTGTCTACCGACATTATCCTTAATTCATTGCATGATGGGTTTAAAAACTTCAGTTTGAACTTTTACATGCAAGGGGGACAAGCAAAACTGCAAGAGTTGCATGGGATGCTAATTTAGGCTGAAAGGAACATCCCTAACAAACTTGAAAAACATAAG
The DNA here is from genome assembly GCA_037833695.1 of Sechiopsis laciniata. Lineage (NCBI taxonomy): Eukaryota > Viridiplantae > Streptophyta > Magnoliopsida > Cucurbitales > Cucurbitaceae > Sechiopsis > Sechiopsis laciniata. The sequence continues at coordinate 12,097,351 of JBBMKA010000022.1, forward strand.
GATGTTCTTATGGTTCAAAAAGGGGAAGGGTTCAAGAAAACTAGGGCTACTAAAAAGGAAAAGGGTAATGGCAAGAAAGTTGTTAATACTACTTCTTTTAAAAAGCCAAAACCCAAACCAAAAGTAGCTACGGAGCATAAGTGTTTCCATTGCAACAAAATTGGCCATTGGAAAAGAAATTGCCCCAAATACTTGGAGAATAAGAAGAATGGCACTTCTACTTCGGTATTTATGTTATAGAGGTAAACTTAGCAATTTCTACTTCTTCATGGGTATTTGATACTGCATGTGGTACTCACATTGTTAGAAATGTGCAGGGACTGACAAGAAGTAGAAAATTGGCAAAGGGAGAAGTTGTACTACGTGTTGGCAATGGAGCAAAAGTTGAGGCATTGGAAATAGAAGTTCTTAGCTTATCTTTGCCGCCTGGCCTAGTTTTGGAACTTAATGACTGTTATTATGTTCCTGCTATTACTAGAAACATAATCTCGATCCCTGTTTTGGATCGAGAAGGATTTTTATTCATAATAAAAGGAGGAATTTATTCTATTTATTTGAATGATTTGTTTTATACCACTGCTAAGTAATTAAATGGTTTGTATGTTTTAGATTTATAACATCGAAAGCAAGAAACATATATCAAATGACTTAAACCCTACATACCTATGACATTGTCAATTAGGCCACATAAGCTCAAAACGAATTGAGAAGCTCCATAAAGATGGAATTCTCAACTCTTTTGATTTCGAATCATTTGATGTATGAGAATATTGTTTGATGGGGAAAATGACAAAGTCTCCTTTCACAGGTTCAAGTGAAAGGGTCAATGATCTCTTAGCTCTCATACATACAGATGTATATGGGCCTATGAGTATTTTGGCTAAGGGAGGTTATAATTACTTCATTACTTTTACGAATGATGTAAGCAGATATGATACTGTTTACCTCATGAAGTAAAAGTCAGAATTGTTTGAAAAGTTTAAACAATTCCAAAATGAAGTAAAAAATCAACTTGGGAAGAAGATTAAAGCATTACGATCAGATGGTGGTGGAGAATATTTGACCTAAGAATTCAAAGATCATTTGAAGGATTGTGGAATACTTTCACAATGGACTCCACCAGGAACACCTCAGCTGAATGGTGTTTTTGACCGGAGAAATTAAACCATATTAGATATGGTTCGATCAATGATGAGTCTTGCTGATCTCCCCATTTCATTCTAGGGTTTCGCACTCGAGACTGTTGCATTCACACTTAACAAAGCTCAATCCAAAGTTATGGAAAAGACTCTATATGAGATATGGACAGGAAAAGTTTCGAAAATGTCTTTTCTAAGGATATGGAGTTGTGAAACTTATGTAAAACGTTTACAATCTGATAAGCTATCACCCAAATCCGACAAGTGTCTCTTTGTGGGTTATCCTAAAGAGACAAAAGGGTATTACTTTTATAACCAAAGTGAAAATAAAGTGTTTGTTGCTCCCGATGGTGTCTTCTTTGAAAGAGAATTTATTTCCATAAGACAAGTAAGAGTAAAAGTATATTTCTCGATGAAGTTCGAGAAGAGCAACAAACGGATGAGGTTCACACTTCATCAGAGGCAGCCCGACATGAAAATACTCAGGAAGTGGTGAATTCCATTCACGCACCTTCTACAGTCCCACATGGAGATGATCCATGCTGTGTTTCTAGATTTAATATAGAAACTTCTCCTGTTGTTCTCCAACGTAGGTCTAGTAGGTCGATAATTCCACCAAAGAAATACGTTGATTTCTTGTTGACGGATAGTTCCAAAATAATGATTTTGGAACATCAAGAACCTACTACTTACAAATAAGCTTTAGAGAGTAAGGACTCCGAAAAATGGCTACAAGCCATGAAATCTAAAATGGATTCTATGTCTGAAAATCAAGTATAGGACTTAATTGATTTGCCTAATGGAGTGAGACCTATTGGTTGCAAATAGATTTTTAAAATAAAAACAGAAAAAGATCGAAACGTTGCAGTTTTCAAAGGAAGGCTAATGGCAAAAGGTTTTAGACAGATTCATGGTATAGACTATGATGAAACCTTTTCACCAGTAGCAATGCTGAAATCCATAAGGATACTCCTTGCGATTACTGCCTATCATGATTATGAAATATGACAGATGGATGTTCAAACTACTTTATTGAATGGGTTATTGAAAGAGGATATGTATATGACAAAACCTGAAGGTTTTCAAGATCCAGCTAATCCTGGGAAAGTATGCAAGCTTCGAAAATCTATATATGGATTGAAGCAAGCATCTAGAAGTTGAAACCTCAGATTTGATGAGGCAGTAAAAAAGTTTGGTTTCCTTAAAAATGAAGAGGAATCTTGTGTATACAAGAAGTTAAGTGAGAGCAGTATTACCTTACTTGTTCTGTATGTGGATGACATACTACTCATAGGAACGATATAACCATGCTTGAATCAGTCAAGGAATGACTTAAAAATTGTTTCTCTATGATAGACATTGGAGAGGCAGAGTACATTTTGGGAATAAGAATCTATAGAGATAGATCCAAGAGAATGATTGGACTTAGTCAAGAAACTTATATGGATAAGGTTCTTACTAAGTTCAACATAGAAAATTCTAAGAGAGGTTTCATTCCCATGCAACATAGCATATCGATTAGCAAGACTCAGTGTCCTACGAGTCTTGATGAGACTAAGCGTATGAGTACTATTCCTTATGCTTCGACAATAGGTTCTATCATGTATGCCATGATTTGTACTCGACCAGATGTTGCTCATGCTTTAAGCATATGTAGCAGATACCAATCTAATCCAGGTGATACACACTGGATAGCAGCGAAAAATATCCTTAAGTACTTGAGAAGAACTAAGGATAATTTTATGGTTTATGGTGGAGATAATGAGTTGGTTGTTACTAGATACACTGATGCGAGCTTCCAAAGTGACAAAGATGACTGCCGATCACAATCTGTTTTAATATTTTATCTCAATGGAGGAGTAGTGAGCTGGAAAAGTTCAAAGCAAAGCACAATCGCAGATTCTACGGTAGAAGCAGAGTACATTGCAGCATGTGATGCTGCAAAGGAAGCAGTTTGGATTAAAAAGTTCATAAGTGAAGTTGGTGTAGTTCCTAGCATTGAGAATGGCGTTGTTTTGTATTGTGATAATAATGGTGCCATTGCTCAATTAAAGGAACCCAGGTCACACAAAAAATCCAAACATGTACTTAGAAAATTTCATTTCATTCGAGAGATCGTGGCAAGAGAGGATATCAAGGTTTGCAAGGTTCATACTGATGCAAACGTCGCAGATCCACTGACTAAACCATTACCGTAACCCAAACATGAGAGCCATACTAGGGCTATGGGTATTAGACATGTGGGAGAATGGCTTTAGGTTGTAAACTAGATTTTAGCAATTGTAAAACCATTGAACATGTTATTTAAACGTTTATCAATAAAAGTTATTTCTTATTTAATATTGGTTTATTCAATAAACTGTCTAAATGATTTGTGTTTTTATAGGATTATCAAAACTGTTTTGATAATTGGAACCCTATAAGGTGAACTAAAAATACAACACATTAAATGTTCCTAGTCTAAATCACTAAGTTGGACATAAGTGATTAGGTTGAAAGACTAGCGTATAATTGATTGATAGCGCAGTTCCATGGGCTATGGGGACATGGAGATGTCTAGTCATTTATATGAATATATGTAATATATTGAAACATGACCTAACAAAGTTCAAATATTACAATTATTCTTTTGTATTTAGTGGATTCCTTAGACATGAGTATAACAGTACGATAAGATTGATTTAAATTTGACACTTTTAAACCTCGTGCTGTAAAAGGAGGTTATAAAAGCAGTGATCAGGTTGGTCAAGATTTGAGTGGGAGTTTTAGTCATACAAAAGTGGATAAGTCCTTCTATTAGATAGGACTGATATCTGGGCCCCTTGATGAGCAAGAATTGAAAAATTCATGGTCATGCTCTATGGATTAAGAAGTTAATCTATGTTTTAACAATTCGAACTCGAATATCAAGGAATAGAATTTGAGAAACATCATGGATTACATCAGATGTTAATCATGTTGTCAAATTCTGGTATTAAGAGATTTAAGGAATTCAGTATTGCTAGCTTGTCTACGGACAAGTGGGAGATTGAAGGAATCGTGTCCTAAGACAAATCCCAGCAATTACTAAATATAAATAGGAATTATTATGGAGATAATAATTAGCGTATTTTAGTAATTAATAATTACTTGCTAGAGAATAATTATTATAGTTAGACTAATTAGATTGGACTAACAACTCAAGTATCTAATTCCTAAGAGGTCACACATAATAGCAATGGACTGAACTAAACATAAAGTCCAAAAGATTTTATATTAGATGGCCATTAAGAGTTATTAGGTGGGTTTTGATTTTCACTTCTTGCCCAACCCTATATATATATATATATATATATATGGGGTTAGGATAAAGTGAGACAGTAGTTTTTCCATGAGATAGAAAAAACCCTAACCCCAATTCCTGATTGTGCCTCCACATCCCAATAAAAGTAAGAGAGTGAAACAGTTTACCCGATTCCTTACTAGCATACGTGGGATTGTTTCATTACTGGTAGACTAATTAGAGGGGTTGCAGTTGAAGCCCTAATATCTCCTTGCAGGGGCATTTTTTCTTACTTGGGCATCACGCATCAAAGGTTGTAATTCTTTACTCCCTACTTAATTCATGTAATTATCATGCATGCGATTCTGTGATAGATGTTAGGAAATTGTTTCTTGAAATTCCGTTATTTGCTTCTATGAATTCCTACATGATATGTTCATCATCTATAAGTTTTGGTGACATGCGATTTTGCCCATCATTAATCTATATTTATGTCAGGTAGCGCCTATCATCAAAAGCATTTGATGACGGGCATGCCGATCAACTTTAATATTTGATGATAGGCGATGCCAATCACTAAAAAGTAGTTTCTAAATTTTTAAAAAATTATCCGCACGGGTCTGTCATTATTCTCACGACCAACTCATGAAATATTAAACAACTTTTAACCAGTCTAAGCCTTTTAATCTAGTCCCAAACTTCTAACTTCTAACAAATCTAATCACCACACACTCATAAAATTATAAACAAACTTCTAACTTCTTAACAAATTATAAATACATGGATATTAAAAAACATAAATATGAACTAAATAAGAATGCATGTTTTATAAATTTTGGCAGCATAACAACACAATAATGTGGTAGCAAAAAAATTGTTCACATGTATATAACAAATACAATCCAATCTATACAATGCATATATCAAAATGGGACGTTGTCTGGCCAGAAACTACATTACATTTGATTAACCTACGCTACAACATTAACCTAAGCTACAAAATGGGATGATAATAAATGCAATCCAATCCAACCTAACTTTCTAGAAATTAGTAAACGATAAATGAGACTATGTCCCTCTATACCAAAACAAACAAATTAAATAATGCGACATTCTCCGGTCATCCAGTCTTGAGTAAGCACACACAAGACTGTGACACCTTTAGTAAATTTATTCCGAGCAGTAGGTTTGTCATGAGAACACCATCATCAGGATCGCTATTCGAGCTAGCCGTATTGTGAATCTTCATAAGAAAAAATCTATGTTACAAACAGGAAAGTTGTAGAAAGAATATAAGTTAAATGATTACAAAAAGATATAAAATACTAACACCAACCTATTTATTAATCCATATACCCTCACAATCATCATCGACAATATTAAACAGGGTTTCTATGACCCCGTACCCAAAATCTTTGCCAGTATCAACTTCATCATGAACGTGTTTTTCAACTATTCTTTGTGAAGATGTTAAAACCACAGACCAACGAGGATCAAATAGATCTTTTCTGTACACTTGCTTGGCTTGAGTGGTTGTAATGAAGGAGTCTGATTTATGTTCAATGTGATCTAATGTCGTCTACTTTCATTACACCATTGTTTTTCCCCCCAATCACATTTGAATATGAAGACTTTAAAACTATAATAATCAAGCTCCCATTCACCAAACTAATTAGCTATAATGAGATTACAAGGAAACTTTGAAAGATATGGCCGAAAATTGCGAATGAAAAAATATGAGCATGGGTTTTCATAAGAAATGGTTCTTTCCTTTGTTTCATATATTTGTAACCAAATACAAACAACACAAATGAGATTGAATACAAGGGAATAGCTACCATACACAAAAAGACAAAAGCCAACAACAACACATTTGATCTAAGAGAGAACGTGAAACAAGAATTATAGAAAACCTTACAACACCAATGAGCTAAGAGAGAGCTTAAAAAAGAAGCCATGGGCTAAGAAAAATAGTTACCTAAGTCTTGGTAAAATTTGTGAGCTTCTAACAAGAAATGGTCGTAGGCTTCATATGTCTGAGAGATGTAAGCTTACAAACCACAAAATGACAAAAAATTTAGAGCAAGAGAGTGGAAAATGGTGTAAAACCCTTAAGAAGCTTGCAGAAAATGGCGAAGAAACCCTAGAGATTGAGAAAAATGGCGGAAAGAAAAAGGAAGAAGAGCGCTAAAATAACTCGTCTTCTATTTCGATATAGCTACCATACACAAAAACACAAAAACCAACAACAACACATGATCTAAGAGAGAACTTGAAACAAGGGTTATAGAAAAGCTTACAACACAAATGAGTTAAGAGAGATCTTAAAAAAGAAGTTATGGGCTAAAGAAAATAGTGAACTAAGTCTTGGTAAAATTTGTGAGCTTCTAACAAGAAATGGTCATGAGCTTCAAATGTCCGAGAGATGTAAGCTTCCAAACCACGAAATGACAAAAATTTTAGAGCAAGAGAGTGAAAAATGGTGGAAAAACCTTAAGAAGCTTGCGAAAAATGGTGAAGAAACCCTAAAGATCGCAGTAAATGGGGAAAAAAAAAAGAGGAAGAAGAGCGCTTGAAAAACTTGTCTTCTATTTCGAGGTGAATTTTTGGATTAGCGCGCCACCAAAGACGACGGGCAAAATTGATGACATGCAGCCTGTCATCTTATCTATATGGCGACTTTCACTTCAAATGTTGGCATTTTTGGTTGTCCGTCATCTTATAATCCCGTCATCATATATCCGGTATTTTTTAAAAAAACTCATAGCCCGTCATCTTTCATCCGTGTTTTTGAAATCCATTTTTGATAGCCTGTCATCTATACTCATAATTGTAGTACTGCAATATTTGATAGTAATTAACTATCTCGTTTGAATATTAGTGTTGATAGTGGTTGATGTAACTCACTACTCGTTTGGAGATTAATCTTAGTTGTGTTAAGTGATAAATTTGATGTGGAGTTTATCGAAGGACTTAATGTAGAATTTGATAAATGGTTTGATGAGCAAAGATTTAAAACCAAATACAAATAAGAGATATATTCTAGAAGAGTGATTGTTTACCATCGTTCTTCTAACAAACATACACACCCTGACCAACTTTTGTTTTCTATGATTAATATTTTGTTTGCATAATTATTCCACCACAATCATAGATAATGGTTCCTCCTCATATTTATTGTTGTACTAAAAAAAACTAATAAATAATATTTTTAATCAACTGTTACGAAACATATTTTCCTTATAGAGATATTGATAAATTATTATCTATAGTATAAGAAAATTATGGTAAATAAAAAATTATCATATTCCTATTTTTAATTATAACAACTTTTTGAAAAAAAAAAATCATAAATAATAAAATATTTCAACTTTAATTATTTTCGACCAATTTAATTTAATTGAATTATCTACTCGACTTGATTGAAATTATCAAGTTATATGGGTGATTGAAGCCATCAATAAATGAGTTAATTTTGCCATATCTGAATTAAGTAATTTTTACTCGTAGATATTTTTTTTTTTGCTAATTTAGTTTATGTACTTTAATAAGTTTCAAAATGAAAGTAGGTTTAAGATTAATTTCTCTTTTTTTTCTTTTATAAATTTAACAGTAATATTTAAGTTAAAAAGATTCAAATATGAAGTTTGATGGTCGAAGATAGATATCAATTATGGTTGACGGTTGCCACATTCTAGGAAGGCAGCAGGTGCACAAAGTATTTAATTCTAACATGAAAAGGTAGTGACGATAAATAACAATATCACACTCTTTGAGTTTGGTAATTGGAATGAGTACAATCTACATCCATAACGAAGATCAATTAGAGGCAAGTTTGGTACTAGCAACCGCGATAATTTTAGCTCCAATATCATATATTTTTAAGTTGTTGTCGTTCAAAAACTTGTAGTTAAACTTTGAATTGAGTTGCTCAATCTGTGTATGGTGAGTATTGGTTGACTTATCCTTGCTATCGGCGATGTACTTTTGACCCTTAACTAGTCAGGGTCGTGTCTCAGCACTTGAAGAAAGTAAAATGCTCAATGACCAAACTTATTTAAATTTTATATTAAACAAACGATATATGAAATAAAAAAAGATCGAAAAATATCAATTAATTTTTGGAAGAAGATATCAATTGATTCTTAGATATCGAATCATGTAATTTATGAGAACATAAAATTTACATATAGAGAATAGACAAAAGTGGAGAAGCATGCAAAAAGTTACCGTGGAAGGTAGCTTCAATAATGGAGAAAACTAAAAGAAAGTTGTTAGAAATGCCAGTCGTTCAAAATTTACCACGTGGTCAAAGTAAAAAATAAAAAGAAATGGTTATTTTCAAATATTGGCTAAAAAGAAAAAAGATAATTAAAAAAAAGGGGGGGAAACGAGGCAGGAGTCGGCCCTCCTAACTTTACGTACCAAAACTTCCTTCCTTCTCTCTCTAGAGTCTCTCACTAGAGTGGTAAAAAAAAGAAAAAGAAAAAGAAAAAAGGGGTGTCACATCCTGAAGCAGTCCCATTTCCAAGTGCCCTGTGGCCAGACCAGACCAGACCAGACCAGACCGACCACGCTCTCTATACCCACAACTTAGGGTTGTCAACTCATCTTCAATCTCCAATCTCCAATCTCCTTTTCAATTCCGATCTTAAATCTCTTATTTTCTTAATCTCAGATCTTGTTCATGGACAAACCTCATGATCCGCCTCCGGACCTGATGGATGATGATTCGCAGCTCGTCCCAGTTCCGCTTCAGATTATTTATCCGGATTTTGATGTCAGACCTGGTGTTGATTCTTCTGTTAACTTGAATGGGAAATTCAAGGACCAGAGTTTGGGGATTCGGCGCCGAGGTCGACCGCCAAGGGGTCAAGTTAAAGCGCCGCCGACGACGCCACCGTCGCTCAAGAAGAAGGATGAGGAGGATGTCTGTTTTATTTGCTTTGATGGTGGGAGTCTTGTCGTCTGTGATCGCCGGTGAGTTCGCGGCTTTCTTTTCTGTCAATTTCTGATTCGCCCTCAGTTTCGGAGATGAGAGAGTTTTTTTATTTACTTTTATTTACTTTTATTATTTTATTTTATTATTTTTTGCTTTGTGCCTTCGCCTTTTATTTAGGGAATTCCGTTTCGATCACACTTGAGATTGATGAATTGTAGTTATAGCTATTTGTGCGGAGGATTCTCTGTTAATGTCTAACACGTAGCTAAAAGATTAATTTGTCTTGATTTAGTTTAAGTGAGGGCACGGGTTTAGCAAATTTTTTATTTTGTGAATTTATGGTGAGAGAGAGTTTCTTTAATTGCGGATTTTATTGCAATTTCAGCTCAATTGTTTCTCGTTTCCTTGTCTGTTAATCCGTGCATGCATCATCTTGTGGTATAATTGGTTTGTTTCCTTTTTAAAATATGGGTTTTCATTTATGGTTAATTTACAGAGGTTGTCCGAAAGCTTATCATCCATCATGCATCAAGCGAGACGAGTCGTTCTTTCGATCGAAAGCTAAATGGAACTGTGGTATGTTGCTATGTGTTTTTGTTTGTTTTCCGGGCGTTAGTTCTTGTTCCGTGCTTCTTCTAGAATTCAAGATGCAATCTTTTTCATCATTGTGCAGGATGGCATATATGCACCAATTGCCAGAAGGCTTCCTATTATATGTGCTATACATGCCCGTTTTCGCTGTGCAAGGGATGCATTAAAGGTGCTGATTACCAGCTTGTTAGGGGAAGCAAAGGGTTTTGTGGAACATGCATGAATATAATAATGCTATTTGAGAAAAGCTCACCTGATGGAGAATCGGTAAGAAAAAATTCTCACATTTCTGTCTATGCATGAATGGTGATATACATGCATATTTTTGGATAAGACTGATGTTGATTTTTATTTCTTAATTCTTATTCTTCCAATTTTAGAGTGGAAAGTATGAAAAAATGCATTTGTAATGTCTATCATGTACACGCAATGAAAACCATCTTTGCTTTATGTTTCACTTGAGTGATTCTTGGTTTGAGACTAACTCAATCTTCTTATGTGCTTCGGTATGCTCATTATAATTTATGCCTTTTATTTTGTTCTTAACTTAAAAAACTGTTTTTAAAATATGCAGGCCCAAGTGGATTTTGACGACAAAAGTAGCTGGGAGTATCTTTTTAAAGTGTATTGGGTTTATTTAAAAGAAAAGCTCGCTTTAACTGTAGATGAGCTCATTGGAGCTAAGAATCCATGGAAAGAAAGCTCTTTCATGAATCATAAGGCGGCTCCAAGTGAGCCTCATGATGGCAGTACTGATAAAAGTCAAGGAGTTCATAACTCATTCAGAAGCCTAAAATCGCAGAGGAAAAGGCCTAATAGGCAACAAAGCTCTATGAATAAATTCAGTTACGGAGTGGACAGACCTAGTACTAGTGAGGGGACACAATTTTCAGGAACTACACAATGGGCAACTAAGGAGCTCATGGACTTTGTTGCACATATGAAAAATGGTGACACAACCAGGCTTTCACCATTCGATGCACAAGCTTTACTGCTGGAGTATGTGAAGAAAAATAATCTTCGGGATCCTCAACAGCAATGCCAAATTATTTGTGATTTGAGGCTTATGAATCTATTTGGGAAATCCCGTTTAGGTCACTTTGAGATGCTAAAACTTCTTGAATCTCACATCACCACAAAAGAAACTGCAGCTGATAATGTAACTAGCACAGGAACTGGTGTAGTGATCAATCCAGTTGAAAGAAAAGAGAAGTATGATTGTGAAGCAGTGGATGAATGTGAAAGAAAGCATAAAATATGCAAGAAAGCTGACGAGAGCAGACAGCAATTGAATGCAGATGAATATGCGGCAATTGGTGTTCAGAACATTAGCTTGATTTACTTGCAGCGTGATTTGATAGTGAGCCTAATTGATGATGAAAATAAATTTAATGACATGGTTGTAGGCTCAATTGTGAGAATACAGATTCCAAATAATGATGAAAAGCATGACTTTCATAGGCTTGTCCAAGTTGTAGGTATTAATATCTAATACTAATGCAGTATATAACATTGAATTATTATTTTCTTACACTCCTTTTAACATTTTGCCGATGTAAACAGGCATAAGCAAGATTTCCACACCATACACAGTCGGTGAGAAAACAATTGATGTGATGCTTGATATATTGAACTTGGACAAGAGAGAGACTGTATCCATTGATGGGATTTCTAACCAAGAATTTACTGAGGTTATTAAAATTACTCTATTAATTGAAAGTTTGTTATTTTCTTGTCTTTTAGAGTGCCATGGCCAGTTTGAATTCAGTCGACTGGTTTTATAATGGTGGTTATCAATTATTACACAACTTAGATTCAATTATCATGCTTAAATCTGTAATTGCTCCGCCTTTCATCATAAAGTGAGCCTACATTTGTTGCAATTTACATGTAAAGCTGAATGACCTGTTTAAGAAGTTCTCATAGGCTGGCTTTGTAGTCGATTTACGGTTTAGAATGTTTAAGGAGCATCTTACACCTCACGGTCATGCTTCTAGTATAGGCCATTTTAAGTAGATATTGTTTCTACACATTTTATGTTGGATCCTTGCCTCATTCTCAGGATTCACATCTTGTTTTTGAAATGTAATTACTTGGGCAGGAAAAGCCCATGGTTAGTAGTTTCACATGTTTAGTCTCAAATATTATCTTCTCGTTTAATTTCCAAAAAGAATGCCTGAATTATCATTTCTTTTGGAGGCTGAACGGTATTAAGAAACTCTAGGAACAGAGTGAACTGACTTTTTATGAAAAGTTAAAAAATTCAACTGCATGTTTCTGGCTTTAAAGAGGGGAAAAGGAAAAATACGCCAATGATTGCAAGCAATGTTTGAGATGCTTTCTCATTAAAATCACCCCGAATGTTTGTGTAGTATGATCATGAACTTTGCGTATCATCTTTGACTTATCTATTTTAAAGTAGTGTTATTGATTGCTGGCAATCACTTATTTGACATGATTTGCAAATGTGAGGGACATGATATTGTGTCGTGGTGTATTTTTATATAATGTGTGCATGCATATTACCCTTCTTGTGGTGGTATTGATGTATTAGTATGTACTCAGGAAGAATGTAGACGTCTACGCCGGAGCATAAAGTGTGGGCTTGTCAAACGATTCAGTGTTGTAAGATTGAGTTATCCATAACTCTTTATATATTAAGCCTATCTAGCTGCTGCGAATTAACCTCAACTTTTATAGATATTGTGTTTGTCTATAGAGATGTTTGTTTTTGACTGTAGGCTGAAATTCTGGGCAAAGGAAAGGAACTTCATGCATTGAAGATTAATGATGTGAGTTCAATCCACTTTTGCCAATTATGAGGCTTTTATTACGCAATGTTGCCTCTTTTTTCTCTGTTTTTTTTTTGGGATGTAGAGGTGCCTCTAACGGTGTGTTTGGATTTGGAGAAGATGGGGAAGGGGGAGGGAATGAAAACCTTAATTGGGGTTTTTGGGGTTAAATGTGATTGTTTGTTGAAAACCTTGGTTGGAGTTTGAGATGAATATTTTTTCTATTTATTTTAATTGTAATAATTTCTTATTTTGATCTTAATAATTAAATTTCTATTTTTTAATCTAATTTCTAAAATTTTATAATTATTGAGCTAAATAAAGATTATAAATTTAAATGATTCATCTTTGCAAATTCAAACTTTAACATTCAAGTTAACTTTTTGACAATATAGTACAACGAAATTGAAATAATATTTCTTTTAATTTTGATCTTTATAATTAAAATTTTAATTTCTAATCAAATTTCAAAATTATCAATATTATTCAACTAAACCAAAATTATGAATTTAAATTATTTATCTTTACTAAACGAACTTGCACAAAAGATAGCAGAACAAAATATATAAATAATTATTTTTCTATTTCTTTAAATTTTGATATTTATAATTAAATTTTAAATTTCTAAACTAATTTGTAAGTTATAATAATAATTCAACTGAGTGAAAACCATAAACTTAAATTAGAGGAAAAGAAAAAAAAGGGTGAGATTTGGTAGATTTGATGGGGTTTGATGAGGGGTTATAAGTGTTGTAGATTACTATTACATTTAAGACAAGCTTAAGGATTTTATGTGCCTTTCAAGCCAAATTGGTAGTTTGAATTTTCAAATTAACATATATTGATTGAAGTCGAGAAATATATTTTAAAGAATTTAACGTGCTGATGAGCTCTTCTTTTTATTTAACGATTCTCATGTTGCCTAAATGTGAGTTTTTTTTTTTAAAAAATTGTTCTTTTGGAAGGGGTAGCTATGTTGACATAACTTTTCATTAAGATTATGAAAAGGGAAATACAGAGACAATTCCAAAGGAAAAAACAGAAAGAAAACTATATGGTTGATTATTGACCTAGACAATGTTGCCAATAATAATGGGGATAATCGTTACTGGTCTAGAAAAAAAAACAATAATATGGATAATTCTCATACGGCATTATGTTACAAACTGTGGCAGTAAGAAGTTCAAGTGCAGGTGGTAGAGATATTTTGAAATATTTAGTAGAGAAAGTCAAGGAAACAATAATAACAAGATTATAGATAAGAATTATTCGAAGAAAAAGAATGTATGGAAAGTAAATTAATCCATACTCTATAATGAAAATTAGTGGAAAAAATGTGGGTACATTGCCCCAGATTGGTGTATTGGATTAATTATCATGGAGTGGGCTAGTTCTCAAGAGGGTCTTAAGGAACTAAGAAGTGATAGGTTCAATCTATGGTGGCTACCTAGAATTAATTTTCTAGGATTTCCTAGATATCTAAATGTTGTAGGGTCTAGACAGACACGATTATCAAAAAACAAAATTTGGTGTATTAAATTATTAATTTAGATATCACGCATATATTCTTCTAAAAAGTGTGTTGGTTGATATAATTAAATTTATCCTAACCCATCAGCTTAAACTTTTGGATTGATTGGTGGTTTAACATTATTTAACATCCTATCAGAACGGAGGTCTTGAGTTCGAGTTAATTAAATTCACCCTAACCCACCAGTTGTGGTTTAACATAATTCAACAAAATGACAATAAAATGTCAATGTTTTTTTCATGGTTGGTGTTTTGGTCTATATTTCTTGGTTGGCCAGAAACAGGGTTAGGCTTAAGAACTAAAAGTTGTCGAGCTTTGGCTAACACAATTAAATAGTGGGGGGTGATTTCCTTGATCATGTGGATCAGATATATCTTAAGAGTATCAATATGGGTAGTTACATTTAAGACAACTTTGACTGTTTTCACATATGGTCTCGTCATTGGTTTCTCCTAGCACCTTATTGTTATTTATTTTAGGATAGGAAAGAATTTCATTCATATTATGTTTTGGGTTTCTGTTGTATGTTTATTGTCATATTTCTGTCCAGCTGCTCAAAAAAGAGATCTCTCGTCTCAATCACCTCCACGATCAAGCAAGTGAGAAGGGCAACATGGATGAATATCCTTTTATGAGAGATTGTTGTGAGCTTACTCTTTCAGTTGCGTTAATGCTATCATGCTTTTTGATAATGCTAGTGTCTTATAAGTAAAATGCTCACTCAAGCCTAGGCTCAAGGCGGTTTACTGTCTTGCCTTGCGCCTTGAGCCTCAGGTAAGAAGGCGCAATAAGTTTTTCAGGTTATTTGTTCTTTATTATCTAGAAATAGAAAAAAATAGCATGTAGTAACCCTTTATTTTTTTATATTCCCACTCCAACTATACTGTCTTATGAACGTTAGGAATGTTCTTATATATCATGTGAACGAGTCTGCTCTTTTTTGTGCCTTGCACTAGAGCCTTAAAGTAGCTACTTGTGCCTTAGTGTGGATAATGCCGAATAACATTTGTGGACTGCTATCTCTTCCTAATGAATGTTGTTATATACAGTGCTTCTCACACAAAAAAAGTTAGTTCTTTTTTGTGCCTTGTGCTATTATGCGGATAATGATGAATAGCTTTTGTGGACCACCTCTATTTCAACATGATATCTTCCATTTTCTCACGTTTCTTCTTTGCATTTTGTATTTATTTGGTTCCATGAATTTCAAGTGGTTGATTAGTGACTCTTCCTTATGACTGGTCTCTCTTGAATAGCAACAAGTTGGAGGATCTTTTTAAATTTAGTATTATTTCTTTCATTTTAAAGGCATTTTCAAATAACAAGTTATCTGAATTCCTGGTTTTGTTAACTGCATCACAAAGCTGCGCGTTGATATACAGTATTTTTTCTACACCCATATTCAAGCGCTACAAGAACCTTAAGAGAAGAGAAGATGAATTTTCCATGTCATGCACATTTCATTTGCTAGGAAGTTGAATCTTCTCCATTGTTATGCACATTTCATTTGCTGAGCCTTTGGTTTAATGTGTAGGACTTTATTTGTAGACGATTTTTTAGTTTCTAGTCTGTTTGGATTTGAAAGTGGTTGAGCTTTTATGATATTCCTTGACTCTGCCCTACACTAAGAGATTTTGCAGAGCGGTTACATCGTCTCAAATCACCTGAAGAACAACAGCATAGGCTTCTAGAGATTCTTGAAGTACGTTCAGACCCAACTATGGATCCAAGTTATGATGAGATTGAAGAAGACAAGGATGAATCAAGCAAGAAAAGACAAGGTCTGTCAACTGTCTCATGTTATTGTGGAAAAATTTGAAGTTTTTTCTTTTAGGAAGTATTCTGTAAATTTATCCTTGTGTTTGCAGGGAGTTTCAAGAGATCTAGAAATTGCGATCTTGATGAAAGAGTGGGGGAGCTTACCTCACCACGAAGAGGAACCAATTCAAATGTTAGTGGTAGTGATGTACAGATAAATTTGAGTAGTACTTCAGAGCAAAGTAGAAATATTAGCTTACCAGCTAATGTAAATGAAGAAGGCGACTGCGTGCCCAGTGACAGGACTTGTGAAACATCGTTGGCTGGAAGAGGTATTGTACCAAATAATTGGAGTGTAACTAACCAGGCTAAAGCTGCGACTCCAGTGACCCCTGATGGGCATTGTCAAGTGGTCTTACCTGAAGCCTCAATTCCACCACTTACCATCGGGATAGAAAGTTCTTCTAATGATGCAGAAGTTGAAAAGATATGGCAATACCAGGATTCAACTGGAAAAGTTCAGGGTCCATTTTCTATGACGCATTTACGTCATTGGAACAATAGTGGATACTTCACTCCTGATCTTAGAGTATGGAGAATAACTGAATCACAAAATGACTCTGTACTGTTAACCAGCACATTGAATGGATGTTACAACAAATCATCTTCTGTATGGCACAACGATCATCTTCTGAGTCTAGGGCGAGGAAATGGACTTTCTTTGGGTGGTTTTGATAACCATCATAGTGGTCAAAGGAATGGAGATACAGATTCTGATACGAAGTCTGTTCGGTTTGGCATTGATTTTATAAGGAATAGCAACTCTGAGAAGAAAGATCAGGTTGCAGTTTGTGATGCTGAAAATGAGCCCATGATTAGCACTGGTTCAAGTTCACCTTCTAAAGATATTTGTGCACCTGCAGATACTGTCAACTCTAATCAGTCTTTGGCTGGGAAACTTGAGGTAGCACATGACTCATTGAAAAATAATAATTCTTGGTCCTACCCATCGCTAATGAATTTACTTTCTTCGGCTACATTATCTTTACAACCGCCAGCGACTGAACCCCATCAGGCCAAGGAAAACCACAGCCCCAATGACGAGGATCAGAACTCGCAGACTATTACTTTGGGAGGATATCATAGTCAACCTAGTCGCAAGAAACATTCTAGCAGAGAGGATTGTTCTAGTCAATCTTCCGGTCAAAACTGGATCGCTCCACCACCTGCCAATGCTTCCTCTCGTGGATGGAACTTTAATTGTAGTGGTCTATCTTTGATGGATTCATTCAAGCCATCAGAGAAAATCCGAGAAACTGTACCTGGTATTCCTTATTCCACCCTGAAACCAATGAGTGTAGATGTTGACATTAATCAATCTCTATCTTCAAGTGTTCTTGTCCAGAATTCTGGCCCTAGCTGGAGTAGTGCCTCGAGTTTACCGGGTGGACGACAGCTTCCTAATCATCTAGCGGGTGGATGGGGAAGTGGGTATTCACCTGCTCCAGGTAGAATTATTGAGGACTTGAACTCCAGTCTCATACCTGCATCTGGTCTGAACTCATCTGATGTTATGGATGATCATGAAACAACCGCAGCTACAATAAACTGGGAGGCAATTGTTGATGAACCCAATGACTTTAATTCGTTGGTTGATGAATCTGTCTCGGATTTGTTAGCAGAAGTTGAAGCAATGGAAAGCTTGAGTGGTTTGGCGAATTGTAGTGAGGGATTAACACGGGATTCTAGAAGTGATTGTTTTTTCTCGGTCGATGGATTCAGTCCAGCAGGTGAGATGAAGGTAGAGGCATTAAGCTCCACAGGCAATTTGCAGTTTCCATTTCACATTAGAGTGAAAGATGAGCAACCTTGAACTGCAGAAACCACGGTGAGGCACGAGAATTCTCATAAAATATCACCGAACTGATCTTAAACTCTTTCTGACAATCAAAACCTACGGAAATTTCCCCAGAACTTTGGCTAATACAGGAGTGGGAACAAGATCAACTTTAAAATGGCTTTTGGAAAGGATTACAAGTCAACAAAGCAGGACAGACTTTTCTGCAACAGATCCTGCAATGGCAAAATGAGCTAATTGTTTTTAACTCATGGTCTAGTTCGAGAAAGGTAGATTCAGTGTAGTTGTAGATCATCCTGTGGAACAGACAGCCGCCTCTTCTTTACGGCCGCCACCCAAAGGGCAGCGGAGTCTGTAAATAAATTATGGAGGAAATGGTAATATGCAATAGAGGAACTCCATGCATTTTTTTTGCATCCGTAGTTGATAGTTCCACTGCAATACACTTGCACATTTGGTCTCATTGCACATTTGGTCTTGCATTCATTATTTGAATCGGAAAGCAATTTACCATTGTTGTAATTTTAACACGAACCCTGCACAATTAGAGGTCATGTGGAATAATATGCATACCAATAATACCCGATTGTTTCAGACTTTTTATGTATTTGTTTCCATTTTATGAGATATGATTTGACAATCATTATCTTAGGAAGTTGGGAGTTCCAATCTTTTAAATATTCCTCTAGGGAGAATGGGAGGTTGATATGAGGCTTTTTGGTAGAAGATGTTCATTTTAACCTTGATGGCATAATTGTAGCTTCTCAAACAACTGATTCATTTGAACTTCCCAACCATCAGTTTTTTTGGCTAATTAGAGGTTTATTGTTGCATTTTATTGTATCATGGAAGAATAGTTCGATTTGAACATTTTTTCTTTTAAAAAAGTCATTTTATAACATCCCTTTGTATACATTTGGGATAAAAATGATTCATTATTTAAAATGGTGTATTTTTGTACGAGATAAGAATTTAAAGATTGTAATGAGCAAGTGTTGTGTTGGTTATTTAGATGAATGGTAATCTATTTCATTTAGCTTAATTTTGAAAATTTGTATTTGACTCTCATATTATTTGAGAGTAGGGATTTGTTATCCCCTCTCCCAATTTATACTTAAAAGGAAATTTAAAGATTGCAACACAATGATGGAGAACTTGCTTTAAGTACTTGTTTATGGAGAATATAAGCAATTTTGATTAATCTATTACAATTTTTTTTGAGTTGTAATTCGAGCATGATTGAGTAGGATTCTAATTTCAATTGTGAGTTGTTTTGTTGTTTTTTTATTATTTTTAAAATAACAAATAGTTTGTTTCGTTGCATGGTATTTCTACTCTTTATAGTGTTCGCACAAGATATTTGTGAAAAATTGTTCCACGGAATTGAGCTTTAGTGGAAGCTCATGGTCGAGAGTGACCATTGAACTTTTTCCTTTTGAAACCGGTGACCTATAACTTGGTTTGTTTGAGTTTACTATTTGAATTTGAATTTTGTTTGATTTCATTCAAATTTTCAATTTTGGTCCAAATAAATGTTTGGGGTAATCTCAACTTATAATAACTCAAAATTAATTTAATTTTGTAATTAGTTCAAAAATTATGATACGACAATTTATAATAAGTCAGAATTCTTTCAATCAATCACACATAAAACATATATAATTTAGTATTTTTAATAAATAAATTATTTAGTGATTTTCGGTTTTTTTTTTTTGAGATTACAATAATTGGGAGTTAGAGAAATTCGAATTCATAATTTCTTAGTCATTAAGTATACATTGATGTCGTTAATTGTTTGCTAGTGATTTTTGGTTTAATGTCACTCTTTTAAAGATCATTTTGTAATGAATGCCTTTGAAATTTTAAAATGATTTGGATATATTCCAGACACTAAAGGGAAAAATGTTTAAACGATAATTTTGTAATTATTGTTTGCTTTTAGAAAAAATGTTTTAGTTATTTAAAAATCCTTTAGGCTTACAGAATAAGTGATTTAAATTGAAAACAAAATTTTTTAAAGCCAATTTTTGAACAAATATTTCATGTTACAGTTAAGTTATTGTTAAAAACTCTTTTTTAGTTGCCAATAAAAGTCTTAGGGCATATTTGGTACAGGGATTAGGATTAAGTTAAGAGGCATTAAGTTAGCCTGAGTATTAAGTTAAGTTGGAGATTAAATTAATCTGTGTTTGGTAGACAGATTAAATTAAGTTGGATTAAGTTAAGCTGATTGTTGTTTGGTTAAGAGATTAAGTTAAGTTGAGTATTAAATTAAGCTGAGTATTAAGTTATGTTTTGTACGAATATTAAGTTAATACAAGTTTCTAAACTTAATTTTGTTAATCTGAGTTTGCTTTGAATATTATTTTAGTTGTTTCTTTGGCAATATATAAAAT
>JBBMKA010000022.1:12140381-12152691 GCA_037833695.1 Sechiopsis laciniata
AACTTAATTTAGAGAGATACATGGAATAAATCTTAACAAATTAGCTTGACTTAACAAACTAGCTTGATTTCCTACAGTTTTGTTCTCGCCATGGATTGTGAAGAGTTCCAACGATTGATGACATTGCTGGTTCCGTTTCAAGCTACGATGAAGGAGAGTTTCAGGGAAGAAGAGAAAGTATTACATAAAGTTGTAGAGAATTCATAGTGTTGCAAACAAACAATAGAGAGATGCAAGAAAATAAGATAGGAAAGTGAAGAAGCAGTGTTGGTTGATATAATTAAATTTACCCCAACCCATCCGCTTAAGCTTTTAGGTTGATTGATGGTTTAATATAATTCAACAACACCCTGCTTGTAGAGCTTCAACTTTGCCCACGACTTCAGTCCCTCAACAAATCAAAAGACTTTGTCCTTCTCTGACATATCTCAGATGTCCAACATCAGTCCCGCAAACTATTGGACATACTTTCGGATTGTTCCAGTATGCTTCAGCTCACATAGTTTACGTCTTGCCAGAATCTCGACATTCTCAGGGAAGAACTGAGAACGCAACTCTTGATTCAGCTTTTCCTATGTGTCAATGGTACATCTCTCTTCGTGGATGTCTATGAATTACGACCACCACCACAACTTGGCGTCGTTGCCCAAATGCGTTGCTTCTAGTGTGACCTTGGAGTCCTCAACAACGATATTCATAGCCTTGAAGTATTGCTTCATGTCAAGCAAGAAGTTTCCAAATCTTTTGCATCACGAACCCCACGGAAGGGTTTCGGCTCTGGTACTTTGACCTTGTTCAGCTAGACCACTTCTCCAGCTGAGACCTGGTTTCTCACCGCTTGTATGGTGAGATTTACATGGGCATTCAACTTGCCTAATTGTGCCTTAAAGACATCCATCACTAACACCTTCTGACAGGTCATTGACTATCTGAGCCATCGACTTTTGCACGGTCTCAATGCTTTCGAGGTGCTCTTCCATGTGCTTGATAGAGATCGACGAACTATCTCCACGCTTGAACAACCCGAGTCGTGAGGTTTTGTCCTCTAGGGTCTTGACCCTCATCATCAGTTCTTGGATGGGCATCCCATCAAGGCGGCCAACAATCGTGTCAATCATGTTGACTTTTTCATCGATCTCGTCCAGGCGAGATTCTATAAATCGAGCATTGTTAGGGAATTCTTTCAGATAGATCATCAGCTGTTCCATCTCGACAAGTCGGTCAACGTGGGCCTTACCCAACGTTTTCTTCTCGGACATGCCTGCATAAACTTTCGAAAGGAGCTAACAAAGGTCTGATACCAACTATCACGATCTAATTTCGTTGTCCTTGCGAAGCAATTGTGAGGCACCTGCTCCAACCTGACGAGTAAGTCAGCCAAACAAAAATGCAAAGTGGGTGGCACAACTGGGAGCAACCTCCCTCACACTCTCGGGAAAAAGGTTTTCGAAAGACGGAGAAAGAAAGTTTTGAAATGCTTTTGTCATTGAAAGGTTATACAACACAACAATAAGAACCACATCAACTATATTGCATTATCATATAACTGGAAGGAAGGAAGTTATATTGCATTATCATATAACTGGTAGGAAGTAAGTTTCAAGAAGTCATAACCCATATTATACATTTTGGGTCATTTTTGATGTGGCAAGCTTGCACATCAAAGTGGCAAGGAGACATACGCTTACAAAAATATAAGGAAATGACAACATGGAAAATAAATCATATACTGTAAAACATGATAAAAAGGGGTCTAAATGGATCTGCGGTCATGTGTAACATGCACTTGACAAGCATGACCGTGACACCTTACACCTAGGTTATCTTGTATTTCCTTTATTTTGCTATCAATAGAAGTTGAGTTCTATCACAATTTCATAATGAAGATACAAAAGAATGTGTGAGGAATTACTAAAGGCCCCTCCAATTTAAGAGGTAAGTATAATTATAATTGTAAAATAAAAGAAGATGGTATGCATCAATAAGTAAAGAAACAATTGATTAAAAAAACGACTAGTATGAGGACTATTTCTTGAAATATTTTTATTTCCTTCAAAATAATCCAACAAAGTGCTAAAGGTGTTTCTTATCCTTCTTGAAAGGGTGACTGCCCATGGTTCATGGTTTAGAGCGAGGGAGAGAATAAAACTGAGATCATTTGAGAGAGGAGTGTGCCAAGTGCAGAAAGAGTCCTAAAAAGTTCTGGCACAGCTACTGTTAATCAATGTGTGATCGAGTTTCTTAAGACTTTTTGTGATTGGAGCTGTTTCGAGGAGATTCACTCCCCAATCTCCCATACAAGACTTCAACCTTTCTCAATATAATTTATATCCTCTCACAAGTCTACAACTACTATTTACATAGTCAATCTTCTAACAACACTTGACCAACTAATTAATCATAACCAACGTAAGAGGGGTCTATAATTATCCGGCCTCAAAATGCACCTTCTGTTCAAGGTGTTGTTACAAAAAAGACTTCAAAAATGGATAATAAAGAAGAAAAAATTTGCCTCTTTTTTGTGGCGGCAGCATCCGAAAACAGTGGGCAGTGGTTAGGGATGATGGGAGGCGCTGACAGACGGATAAATTGTTTCTTCTCCATGCCACCGTCTTCTTCCTCCTTTATTTTCTCTTTTTTTAACCTTGTATGCGCATGTTCTTCTTTCCTATTAGATTTTGCCTCCACCAAGAATGAATTTGCTAAGTGATCCCATCTTGATTGTGGGCTGCTTTTCCACCATGCTTGCGGCTTCTAGTGGTCAATAATTTTTTAGGAGTTTTTGCCTTCTTTAACGACATCAAAACTATCTTTTTATACATTTTTCTCCTTTTCTGTTTTTGAACAACTTTATGATTTTCAAATATTTTCTTGCTTTCTTCACCAACTTATGTGGAGAAACTTGACCGTTCTTCTTTTCGTGTGGAAGTATTATCTCTTTCCTTGCTTCCACGTTTCTTGTTCTTATTTCCTAGATATTCTTTCTTATTTTGGCAAAACTGTTTCTTGTTCTTATTTCCTAGATATTCTTTCTTATTTTGGAAAAACTATTCTAAATGGATCGAAACATTGAATCCTTCAATCTTATAAATGACCCATCAATTCCTTTGTTATTGCTAACGTCAAACCTGCAATAAAAAATTCTTCAATCTCCATACTGAGATCTTACAGCTCTGATACCAATATGATATGAACCAATCTTGATACTATTAAAATAGGAAGGATTTATGAACTCTTCAATCTCCTATTCAAGGCTTCAACCTTTCTCAATATAATTCATATCCTCTCACAAGCCTACTACTACTATTTATATAGCCAATCTTCTAACAACTCTACTAACCATAACCAACCTAAGAAGGTCTATCATTTTGCATAAGACACTATTTTGTGGACAAAATCAAATATGGAGCCTTCTAGTTCTTTGGAGCTTATCTTTAGTTTTTGATAGCTTTCTGTGCTAAGTTCTCAAAGGTAGAGTTTGTATTCTTTGGTTGAGTTCCTTTCCATATCAACTCATAAAGAGGCAAGAGTGATTATGTGTGTGTAAAGGAGATTGACCGCCAAAGCGAGTTTGTGGAAAAAGTACCATATAGAGCCTTAATATGGCAACTAATTTGACAATTTCAAATTCTTTCACATTTCTCCTCAATCCTAAGCTCCAAGAGCCTTGTTCGATGTGTCATAACTCCTTCACGACTGCCTTTTTCTTTAATGATAATTCAATAATAAGGGATATATTTTGTAGAGAAGTTCATCGTAATTTAAGTGTCCTTCCAATAAGAAGTATTAGCCTCGTCCCTTATTTTGAATGAAATGGTTTTGAAAATCAGGCGGCTCTAAGGATCATTTTCCTGGGACTTTTAGTTTAATTAAATTTACCACAACCCATCAGCTTAAGTTTTTGAGTTGGTTGGTGATTTAACATGGTACTTTGCATCTATAATGTTTATATAAAACATTTCTCTCTCGGATAACGCCAAGTCCATTTTGCAAGGAGGGCTTTATTTTTGTCTTTTAAACTAAAACGGTCCTTATTGATGGGGGAGAAGAAAAGTTTCCCATATAGTAAGGTGTAAACTTTTTTTATCCACATTTCCTTTCCATGAATTCTACGAATCAATTTTTTCACGTTGTTTAGGACTTTGGTTAGCATTTGGAAAATGAACCTATAGTATGTTGAAAGATTAGATAAGGTGGCTTAAATAAAGGTGAGCCTCTCTCTCTTAGAAATATGGTGCACATTCTCCATTATGGGCTCATAAAAAGATAATGATCTTAACTCTTCTATTTCGTGGGAACCCGAAGTTGGTGGTTGACCAAGTTCCATATTTGCAACCATAAATTCTAGTAATTTTCATCTTTCATGTTGATGCCAAGGAATTTTGATGTTGAGTCTCGATGCTATTTCCAAGAATCACACAAAATTGATTGATGCACCAAAGCCTCTTCTTTGTAGAGAACAATAACATACCATCAACAAACGGTAGATGATGTAAATGAAATGCTTCCGCACCCACCATAAAGCCTTTGATCAAATTTTTTTTGTTGCTCTTATCATCAATCTACTGAAACAGTCGACAATTATGATGAAAATTAAGGGGAAGAGTGGGTGCCTTTGTCGAAGTCCCCTTGGGACAAGTATCTTACCTCTCGATCTCTTGTTAACGATAATGGAGAAATTTTGTGAAGAGTTGCAACTTCTTATTCATATTCATTGCCTACAAATAGGGTCAAATCTCATGTAGATTTTCTTCAAGGAAATCCCAATCGACTTTGTCAAATGGTTTCCCAATATCCAATTTGATTATCACCCCTTCCATTTGCTATTAGAATAGCATCCAATATTTGTCTATTTCCACAAATGTGGATTGGAAATGTGTGATCATGAAAGGTAGAACCTTTTTCAGTCGTTTTGAGAAAACTCGAACAATAATCTTTTATAAACATGGGATAAAGACAAATCGGGTGGAAGTCATCTACACTCTTATTAGGTAACGTGAGATTTCATTTCAAAACCAATTTGCAATAAGCGAAGCAACCCATCTATCTTATAAATGTTGTGAAGTAGCCCATTTTTTTTTATTGGATCTCCATTTCTTTTTATGGGACCGAATACCCTTTGGGTTTTGATAGTTCTATGGTTTTTTTTAAGTAGGCCATAGAACTATTTAAAGTCGTTATTGTAAGAATTTTATCCGACTACATTAAAGGATTTTTAAGAAGCCTTAAGATTTTGAAAATAATCCATGGAGAACTCTGCTAATACCTCTGTGTAAATATTGTTCCAACTCAGCTGCTGGAGCAGGACTTACAGGAAGCAAAATGGCTAGGAGAATTGGGAGCGTTGATGAGTTCGAATTTAAACCAATTGGAAAAAATCATAACCAAGGGGTTAGTGTCTTTCTTGTTACTTGCAACTTCATATCTCTTGTTTTTCGAGATGGAAATTGATAATATTCTACTTATTTCAGAGATTAGCAGTTGAGATTACAGTGTCAGGCTTTGCCTTTGATGAGAAGGATTTTGTTAGGACGTGGGAAGGACTACATGACAACTTGGACAGGTATACCGAGGTTTTTAAACCTACTCAGTTAGGTTAATTGGAATGTGTGAGAACGTAGTTTAAGCACGATTTCGTTTTTACTATCACGCAACCATTTCTTCTTTATCCCGATCCCATAGTGGTATTTAATTAGAAACATTTTTTTTGTCGTTTTTTGGATATCTTAGACCATAGGTTTTTAACCCGTTATGTGTTTATGTTCCTATATGTATTGGCCCTATGATTGTCCTAGTCCTTCCCCTTCTTTCTTCCCTTGTTTTTGAGATGGATTGTAACTTTCATTTAAGAATGAAGTTTTTTTTGTTTCCTAAAATAAAAATTAAATTCTGGGATGAACAAGTTAATTTTATCTCCTCTTCTAATGTTTAGGTATGCACTGCAGTGGGAGTCTAAAAATATAATTGCAGTGAGCACTGCAATTCAGGATTGGCTTACTTCAAGTAGTTTTTCTTTTAATCCCTATGCTGTTATGACCATTAGTCATTATGATCACAAATTACTCCTGCCTTAATGGTGATATTCTTTTCTTGACAATAGCACTTGCATTGGAATTGATGAAGCGAGGTGCAATGTTGACTGTTCTGAGCTCTCTTTTAGTAGCACTGGCTTGGCCGGCTACCTTACTTTATGCTACTGATTTCATCGACAGCAAGTGGACAATTGCCATCGACAGGTTGTAATTCCTTTGATTGAAGGAGCTACCTTCAGGTTCAAAAACTATTTTGAGCGCCAGATCATTTTAGATAAAATTGTAGACATGCAAGTTGTTCACCAATCTGGTCTCTTATTTTAGATAAAATATAAACGCTGCATGTTTTTGCTTGAGTACATATTCATTTTTGCTATAACTTATAAACCAATCGTGGAATTTCTAGTTGGGACAGAGGAAGCATGTTGTGTGATCTTCTGCTGTTCATGAGTGGTTCTTCATGTGATTGTTTTCATTGCGTTCCATAATTGCAGGGACTCCATACAAATTATAGCAATAAGAGGTTTGAGTGCAGCATTGCAATAATTGGAAGACTGAGATTGAACCATTTAATCAAATGCTATTATAAAGAAGGAAAAAAGAGAACAAAAATTGCAGAGCTTGCTTCTAAGTTCTATATATTACAGAATCATGCAACTCTAGCGTGACTCTAAGTCATGAGATATAAGCCTTGCTCAGGATGATTAAAGTGATAAAAGAATATGCTAGTCTTCTTTCCTTCATGTCATAGCTGCTAGGCTATTAATCAAAATAAGATACAGGTCTTGTAGTTTTTATAATCATCAAAAATCTTAACAGGTCTTGTATAAGATACATAGATATTTTCTTTTTTTCTTCGCTTAATATTCTAGATTAAGCCTTTTCAAAAAAAAAAAAAAAAAATTCTAGAATAAGCTACACATATTACAGGGATATCAGCTTATAGCTCACTGTTCTGACATTTTATTCACTCTAATATCTAAATTACGCTTTGACAATTTCTGAGTTGCATTTTCAAATCAATCTTTTGCTTTTGATTTTCTGTATAGATCAGACAAAGCTGGTAGAATCCTTGCAGATGTGTTGTTGAAAGGTTTACAAGGGAACAGGTGCAACATTCTTACCTTAAAGTTAGAAGTCAGTTCTATTTTTCAAAAATTGATGATAGCTTCTCCCACAATATTTCCAGGCCTGTGACACTTGTGGGGTACTCACTTGGTGCACGTGTAATATTCAAGTGTCTCCAATATTTGGCTGAGACTGAAAAAAATGGTAATCATCATTTCTCAAAATAATCTGCATTTTTATGAATTATCTTACCATATTTAAATATGATCAGCTGAGCTTGTGGAAAGAGTTGTTCTTCTCGGAGCACCCATATCAATTAAAGATCAGAACTGGGAAGCTGCTAGAAAGGTGACTAGAGCACTTACCTCAACTTTTATTTCTTCTGTTTCCCTGTGCAAATACTCACTAATAACTACACTTTGTCATTTCTTATAATTGTTGCTGCTCTACAGATGGTAGCTGGAAGGTTTGTGAATGTATACTCCACAAGTGATTGGATGCTTGGAATTGCTTTCCGTGCCAGGTACTGATAGACATTCTGAAGCTTACTTGAATTCAAGTCAGTTGCTGTCAACATAGATAGGAGCGATTCTCAATGGGGTTATTTTTTTGAAAGAAAAAAAAGTTACTGAAAACTGAAAAGTGGCGGGTTTCAAAATAATATAAATTTAGAGTGACGATTTAGGATAAATCTATAAATATTTTACGCCGTCATGTGATAAATTGTCTATTTTCTAAAAGTGAGACCCCAAGTCACCAAGTTCTATACTCGTAATTGCGGAAGGGAGAGTCATGTAATGAGCAGGGGTAGTGAAGGGTGGATTTCGTTGAGGGGAGGAGTATGTTATTGTTAACAATTTTAAGACTTCGAGCATTCTGGGGAGAGTTGGTAAGCTTTTAAATCTCTCTGGGCTTGGCCATTCTGTTTCCGTGAAGAAATTGTGTTTTACCAAATTTATCTTTAGAGTACTTTATATTTTCTTTTCGTACTCTGATCTTGAAATCATTTTTTAAAAAAATGATCAACAATAACAAAAATCTATTTTGGATCGGGAGAATATATATTACTGCAAATATATCCCTGCATTCAGTTGGTATCTACTCTTTTACCGTAAGTGATCACAGTTAGCATGATTTCGTCCTACATACTTTGGCAACTTAGTCCTATGGATCCATAGGGCTGTCCTTTGTGTTTTTGTTTCCTTTGTATTGGCCCTGTGATTGGGCTCTCTCCCTCCCCTATGCTCTTCTTTCTGTTTCTTTTCACCCTCTCTCTCATTTTTCGATGCGTTGTTTGTATTTTTTGTTTATGAAGGTATGGTTTTAGTTTCCTATAAAAAAAATATATGAAATATATTTTGCGAGTTTCTCTCCTGTGCATTGGCAAACATTCCGAACTCACAATTGTTTTCTCTACAGTCTACTTACTCAAGGGTTAGCTGGAATTCAACCTATCGACGTCCCTGGTATTGAGAATGTAATATTCTTATTCTAGTTTCTCATTACACCTGTTTAGAATTTTCTATTGATCGTCAAGGCTTTAGTTTATAATTTTATTAGTTAGAAGTTGTTAGTAATTGCATCTTTTTTCAAGTTAAATAATTACTTTTTATTCGCACAAAGTTATTGCAATTAATCGGTACAGTTAGAACTTCCAAACTGGTATGATTTAATTGCCACAATGCTGTAAGTTTGGAATGTAAATGATACAATAAAAAGTTTGGGTTCTGACATTTTTTAAGGTATTTTGTCAGTTTGATATTTGTCGAAAACACTAATCATTTCCTGTAAACAAAAGGGAGTGCAGTAATTAGTGGCTGGGTACGTTATTTCTTTGCATGAATGTGGGGCTATTCTCGCAAGAGTATAAATTTTTTATATTGCTCTTTTCATTGTAATCTTTATCATCATAGTTTAACTTCTAGAGTTCTTAGAAGCCATGACACAGTTCAATTAAAGGTCTACATGTAAAAAGTTTCTAGACTGATTACTTCTTAGTTTCATTCTCTTGTTATTATTACCGTTATTACTAGTCTAGAATGAGTAGAGAATTTTACTCATCTTTAAATTCACAGTCATCAGTGCAGTTTTTGAGCTTCAACTAATGAGTTATTAAGATAGGATTTAATTGAAACGATTTTAGTTAAGGATTATTGTTCAGATTAAAAGTTCACCTTAACTCAATGTTTTTTACTTTTTATTTTTTTTTTATCTTATTTCCACCACCAAGAAGTGTTTGGGGACCATAATAGTTAAGGTTATTCACTGGATTTGCAGGTTGATGTGACCAGTGCCATAGAAGGTCACTCCTCCTATCTCTGGGCTACTCGGCAAATATTGGAAAAGCTTGAACTGGAAACCTATTATCCAGTTTTTAGAAATCAGCAATAGGAGGAGATAAATATCCATGTTCAATTCTTCGTTTGATGCTTTATAGGATCTCCCTGTTGCTGTGTCCTCGGGGGTGGTCGTAGCGGTGGCTGCCGATGTCTCTGTTGAGTTTTGTGGGATGATGAAAGTTGGCTGCAAAAAAAAAAAAAATGTGAGAGAAACAAGGTTGCTGATTGATTTGTGATGGAGAGAATTGTAAGTCATGTAACCATTGTCTGTTATATTGGGAGCCAGAGCTGGTCCCCTTTTATTATCATTGAACAATTTGTGATAGACTTTTATGGTTCAGGGTCTAAACTCCCTTTTATGAGAGGGAAAGTAATGTAGAATCTATTACATGTAAAATATACACTGAGGAAACTTATAAAAGAAAGAAAGAAAAATACTATTTTCTAATTGTTCAATATTGTCTTTCCAGCCAATATTGGTAGCCTTATCTTCAATCTTCTTCAATCCTATATAAGCCTAATATTTCCAGGAAATCTATATAAACTGATGTTTAAATTCTATCAACAAGAACTTAGATCATTTATAATTGACATGAAGCGTTCTTATGATTAAAAAAAGAAACGAGAAAAATGAACCAAGATGTTGAGATAAAACAATGGTATTTGGTTTAGGTTATGAGTTTTGTCCAATAGTTTGAAGTTTTATTTAATTGGGATAATTTTTGGTTGGACATCATGTAGAGGAATTGAATTCTACCCAAAATCAAATTGTCTCGACCTAATTAGAGATGTCCACATGGTAGAGATAGGAATGACTTTACTATTCCCATCCTCGCTACTCATTTTAATCCCCATTCCCGCGAAAGTCATTGTGAAATTTTGAGAGGAATGGAGTGTGAATTCACCTCCAAGACTTCACGGGGATCGAGTTTCCCATAGGTAATTATTCTCCATTAACTCTATTTCTTTTCTTTTTTTATTCTTAAATTTTCACCACTTTTTCAATTTTAATTCAATTCATTAAGTTTTAGATAGTTTTTCTTTTTTTTTAAAATTTTAAGAGAAATGGTTATTAGTTTTTAATTGAATAGTTAATTAGGTACGGAAAATATTCATCCAAATAAGTATTTCTAAAACTTTATGTATATAAATGTATTAAATAAAATTTTAAAATAATATAAAATATAAACAGAGCGAATAGTGGGGAACGGGGAATGGGGAAACAAGGATGAGGAATACATTCTTCATCCCCATCTCTATTTATAAATTCATTTACAACCAACCGTTTTAGCATTTAAAGGTTTGTTAACAAGAACCCAAGTTTTAATTTTCATCAAAAAAATCATATTCTTCTTTCATAGCCATCCACCATTTATCTTTATTATTATTATTAGTGGCTTCATTAAAAGTGTGTGGTTCTTGATCAACAAAAGCATTAGCACAAAGTAGAGCATAAGAAACAAGATCGGCATAACCATACCTACTAGGGGGAGTAATATTCCTCCTAACTCTACTTGCTAATTGGTAATTTTCGAGGTTGGAAGAAGGTTTCACCTCAACCTCAACACCTACCTCTTCTTCTACATCGGATTGCTCATCATCTAGATCTAGGATAAGTTCATCCTTTTGACTTTCTAGAGCTATAAGAGGTGGGGTAACTAAAGTGGTTTCTATGGTAGTTGATAGATTTATGGACTTGTTTTCTCTTTCTCAAAACCACTCTTGGTTTCATCAAATACGACATCTCTACTTATTAGGATTTTTGAAGCATCTTGACCTAGGCACCACAATTTATAGCCTTTAACACCTTCGGGGTAAATAAACTTCTTAGCTCTAGGATCTAACTTACCCTCTTTACAATGGGCATGGCTAGATATCCAAAAGTTTTCATATGAGATAGTTCGGGGGGACTACCTTGCACCAACTCTTGAGGGGTTTTAAAACCTATGGCGGTGGAAGGACTCCTATTGATTATATAAGAAGTCGTGGTAACTGCTTCACCCCAAAAAGTTTGAGGAAGCTTTGACCATGACAACATACACCTACACTCTCCATTAAAGTTCTATTCATCCTCTCGGCCGCCCTATTTTGTTGTGGAGTGCCTACAACGGTTAGGTGTCTAGCTATTCCTTTGACCTTACAAAGAGTTTTAAAATCATTATTACAAAAATTTAAACCATTATTCGTTCTAATCTTTTTAACTCTAATGCTAGTTTGAGTTTCTACATAATTAATCCAATCTACAAATTGATTATAAGTGTTGGATTTATTCTTTAAAAGGTAAACCCACACTTTTCTAGAAAAACCATCAATTATAGAAAGGGAATATCTAGCCCCACCATTAGAAGTTACATTAGAAGGACCTCACAAATCAGAATGCACATAATCCAATTTCTTTTTAGAAAAGTTCCACCATGACCAAATTTTACTGTTTTAGCTTTACCATAAATGCAATGTTCACACAAGTCTAGGTCAACGTTTTTAAGATTGGAAATAATTTGTTGCTTAATCAACTTCTTAATCCTGGCCTCATTCATGTGTCCTAGTCACCTATTCCAAAGAGTAAATTTAGTATTATCATTTTCTTTAACTAGGTCGCTAGACCCTACAATTGTTGAACCTTCAAGTGAATAAACTGTATCATTCAAATAGTCCTTCATTACTACACAAATACCCTTCATGATTTTTAAAACACCTTCCTCTAATTTTATAGTGTATCCTAGCTTGCCTAGCATACTAAGTGAGATTAAGTTTCTTTTTACCTTAGGAACATACCTAACATCATTAAGATACATAATACTCTCATCATGAAGTTTTAGCCTAATTGACCCTTGACCTTCTACTTCACAAGCTTGGCGGTTACCTAACATG
>JBBMKA010000022.1:12158187-12176072 GCA_037833695.1 Sechiopsis laciniata
CTGTTTTAGAATGTTGATTTTAAATTCTGGCCAGTACATTATATATTTTATGAAATGTTTTGAATTATGCAATGGCACGTTTTGTATGTTTTTACTTAAACTGATTTTAATTCCATGCATGCTGAGTAAGGACTAGGTTTTAGGACCACTTTTTGGGTCAGGTCCTTACACTGAATCTCGTCCTCTCTCTCCCAAGTAGCTTCTTCAAACTTCTGACTTCGCCACAAGACCTTCACTAGACTAGTCTCTCGATTTTGCAATACTTTCCTGTCCCAAGCTAAAATTTGTAATGGTTTCTCTTCAAAGCTCAAATCTTTGTTCAACTGCAAGGGCTCAAAATCAATCACATGGGTTGGATTTGCTATATACTGGTGCAACATGGAGACATGAAACACATTGTGTACTGCTGCAAGTGACTAGGGCAGTGCTAAACGGTAAGCTACACGTTTAATCATCTCTAGGATCTCAAATGGACCAATGAATCTCGGACTCAACTTCCCTTTCTTGCCAAACCTCAGGGTTCCTCGCATGGGTGCAACCTTCAAAAAAACATGACTTCCAACATCGAAATTCAAATATGGGCGCCTCACAGCAACGTAACTCTTTTGTCTACTCTGAGCTGCTAGCATTCTCGATTTATCTTTTGAACTGTGTTATTAATGACTTGCACCAACTCAGAGCCCAACAACTTCCGCTCACCAACCTCATCCCAATAAATAGGGGATCGACACCTCTTGCCATACAGTGCCTCGAAAGGTGCCATCTGAATTGTAGCCTGTTAACTATTATTATAAGCAAACTCCATCAAATGCAAGTACTAGTCCCAACTATCGGGAAATTTAAGAACACAAGCCCGTAACATGTCTTCTAAAATTTGGTTCACCCTCTCAGTCTGACCATCGATCTACGGGTGAAAAGCAGTACTAAACTGGCACAAAGTACCCAGAGCCTGCTGAAAACTGCGCCAAAAGTTACAAGTGAATCTAGCATCCCTGTTAGAAACAATCTTAGCGGGGACTCCGTGGTATCGAATAATCTCTTCCATATACAACCAGGCCCACTTCTCAACAGAAAAAGTGAGTTTGCCTGGAACAAAGTGTGTGCACTTGGTCAATCTATCCACAATCACCCAAATCACTGTCGAACGTCTCTGAGTCCTAGGCAAACCTGAGATGAAATCTATCAAAACCTCCTCCCACTTCCACTGAGGTACACTCAGTGGTTGCAACAAATCGACTAGTTTCTGCCA
This sequence comes from Sechiopsis laciniata, assembly GCA_037833695.1. Taxonomy (NCBI): domain Eukaryota; kingdom Viridiplantae; phylum Streptophyta; class Magnoliopsida; order Cucurbitales; family Cucurbitaceae; genus Sechiopsis; species Sechiopsis laciniata. The sequence goes on from JBBMKA010000022.1 coordinate 12,159,437, forward strand.
AGGAGCATTTACCTGTTGACAGCTGAAACATCTACTCACGTGTTCTGCCACATCTCGCTTCATGTTAACCCACCAATAAAGCTGTTTCAAATCTGGGTACATCTTTGTGCTACCCGGGTGCTATGTAAATGGTGAATTGTGAGCCCCAGTTAGCAATTTTCTCTTGATCTCGACATGATCTGGCACACACAACTGGCCTCGAGACAACAAACCACCATCAGATGCTACTGAAAACCCACTATCTGAGTCTGATCCCACTCTGAACAGTTCCTCCCTAACCCCTAGTTCACACTGTTGTCGTTCAATAATAAGCTATCTCAAGGTCGGTCCCACTGACAGATGAGCCACTTGGGAAGTCACCCCACTAAGCATCACTGCAATCCCTGCTCGTTCCATGTCCCTAAGCAGAGGGGCCTGAGACGTGGTCAAAGCTGAAGAATGAGATGTCTTCTGACTGAGGGCATCTACAACCACGTTGGCTTTACCCAGGTGGTAAAGTATCTCACAATCATAGTCCTTACCTAGTTCCAACCATCTGCGCTGCTTCACGTTCAACTCTTTCTGGGTAAATAAGTATTTCAAACTCTAGCGATCGATGCATATCTGAGTTTTCTCGCCGTACAGGTAGTGCCTCTAGATTTCAATGCATGACCAACTGCTGCTAACTCAAGGTCGTGGATCGGATAATTTTGCTCATAAGGTTTCAATTATCGAGAGGCATAAGCTATTACTCTTCCGTGCTGCATTAATACACAACCCAGACCGTGCTTAGATGCATCACTGAACACTGCAAAACCACTTGTCCCCTCTGAAACTGCTAACACTGGGGCTGAAATCAAGCTTCTCTTGAGTTGTTGGAAACTATCTTCGCATTCCCCAGACCAAACGAATGGGTAATTTTTCCTTGTAAGCTGCGTCAAGGGACCTGCTGTCTTGGAAAATAGAAGATAAAACGTCTATAGTAGCCAGCCAGCTAGAGAAAACTGCGCACCTCTGATGCCGAGGTCGGTTGAGCCCACGAGCTCACCGCCTCCACCTTAGTTGGGTCAACTGCTATGCCATCATGGAAACCACATGTCCTAAGAACGACACACGTCCCAACCAAAACTGGCACTTAGAGAACTTGGCATACAACTGGTGATCTCTAAAAGCTGTCAGAACTCACCTCAAGTGCCCCTCGTGCTCAGCTCGACCTTTGGAATAAATCAAAATGTCATCAATGAAGACTATCACAAAGTTATCAAGAAACTCCAAATCCATGAAGGCAGCTAGTGCATTGGTTAATCCGAAAGATATCACTATAAACTCATAATGCCCGTATCGAGATCTTAAAGTTGTCTTAGGGATGTTAGCATCTCTAATCCTTAACTGATGGTAGCCAGATCGCAGGCCGATTTTGGAGAAGACAGAAGCACCTTACAATTGGTCAAACAAATCCTCTATTCTTGGCAGCAGGTACTTGTTCTTCACTATTACTCTATTTAACTCACGGTAATCAATACACAAACGCATAAATCCATCTTTCTTCTTTACAAATAATACGGAAGCTCCTCACGGGGAAACACTCGATCGGATGAAACCTCGATCCATCAACTCTTGTAACTGCACTTTTAACTCTTTCAACTCTGCTGAGTCCATCAGGTACGGGGCCTTTGAGATGAGAATCGTGCCGGGCTCAAGCTCAATGTGAAAGTCCACAAATCGAGATGGTGGCAAGCCAGGTAATTTCTCTAGAAAGACATCAGAAAACTCCCAAACTTTACCATGGCTGAGCTTCACTCGACACACTTACTAAACATCCCCAAGCTCCCCGAGCAATCAACCTTTTAGCGTGGCTGCAGAAATCAAACGAGGATAGTCTCTTGACCTACGCCCTCTAAACTTCAAACTCGAACCTGAAGCAAGGTGAAAGATAACCTCCTTCCTGCGGCAGTCAATAACTGCGTGGTTCTCAAATAACCACTCCATCCCAAGGATAGCATCAAACTCACTTAAAGGTAAATAATCAAACATATGTCTAGAAGCTGGTCAGATACATGTATCTGATAGGCTCTTACCTTTGTGTCAACAAACATACACACCCACTCTAGGGTAGACACATATTATTCAAACCCCAAAGGCTCTACGTCCAAACAAGTAGCGGAAATGAAAGAATACGTGGAACGAAAGTCAAACAAAATATAAGCTAAATGCCCTAGAATGGGTAGGGTACCTGTGACTGTGGTATCGGCCTCCTCGGCCTACTGATGGGTGGTTGCATAAACACGTCCCTGCTGCTGCTGCTGCATAGAGGTAGGTGGTGCCTGAGTGGAAGCACTGGAAGAGTGGGGCAAGCTGCACTGTGCTGCAAAGTGGCCTTCTTGGACACACCGATAACACTTCTTTGACCTTGGTTAGTTTGGCCCCTGAGTAGTCCTCTACTGACGCCCCTACTAGGCTCTCAATCCTCTGCGCTGTCAAGGACCTCCTTCCCTACCGGACTGACCTCTGAACTTATCAAAATTCCCCTGTCCAGAATTCCCCTAACCAAACTACCCCCGAGACTGAGATGCTCTGGGATACGGCTCATATCTCTACCCCTGACCCTGAGCGGCACTCGAATCACCCCGTGCAGCAAATGTTCCTAACAATTAAAGCTCTACGTAACGGCCTTTCTGAACAAAAGTAGCATAATCCTAGGGGTCTTGGGCATTGACCCCTACTTGAATCTCGACCCTCAGACCTCTCACAAACATGATAGTCTTCTTCCAGTCAGTGTCAATCAACTATGGTGCATAACGGCACAAACTTGAAAACCTCTCCTTATAGGTTGCGACAGACTTGTTCTCTTGCTTCAACGAGGTAAAATTTGATATCATCTTTTGGATTGCCATCGGTGTCAGGTACGCCTTCAGAAACTCCCTTCTAAACTGGTCCCAAGTAACCGGTGCACCCCTTTTAGGGATGGACCTCTTAGCTGATTTCCACCACTAATGTGCTGCATCTCTCATCACATGGGTTACACATCGAACCTTGTGCTCTTCAGGACAATTCATATTATGGAAAAGGTCTTCCACACTAGACAACCACAACTCAGCAACATCTGGCTTGTCTGTCTGTCCGACGAAGAAAAGGGGATTCCAGCTATTAAAATCACGGATGACTCTGCCCTCTGCACTGCCTCCCTGCTATCCTAAGACAACCTTGGCCAACTGCTCAGTAATTAAGCCCATAGCCTGGGCCACTGTCTCGACCATTGAACTGTTCACCATAGAACGTAAGGGTGCAGCTAACTCGAAAATGACCTTGTTCCCCATGATAGGGGTGACTGGTGGCTCGTGAACAGACGATGTCAGTACAGACTGATCTTGGGATTACGCTCTCTGCGGAGGAATGACCCCCGACAGAGTCTCCTCTACTGTCACTGGTATCCTCCTCGGTCTCCCTCGTCTAGGCGGCATAGCTACAAGATGTCACTGCAAGAGAACCAAACTCGATCAGTCCCTTGCTTAGGCTCCCCAAACAAACACTAAACATACATAAGAAGTTAGGCTATTGCAAGATACTAGGATTCTATCCTACTCCCCGACATACCTAACGACGACTGTTCTACTGATGATCATGGACACACGATTTACATCGTAAACCAGTCTAGAGCTCTGATACCAACTGTAATGACCTAACTTTCTAAAAAGACTCTAATGGAGATGTTACTCATGCATGACTTGAGAAAAATTAAGATGAAATGACACGATATGCATTCTCATTTCGTGAATTAAAACAGATAGTCTTAAATAGCTGGAAACAGTTCTAAAATGAGGTTCGGGGATCCCATGAAAAGTTATAAAGCATAAAAAACTCGGGTTGGGGCACGTCCATACCGTGTCCACGGAGACATGCACGAATGTCTTAGGGTAGACTGACCACTGTCAGAGACCCACCACGAGGGAGGGGAACACACAAGATCCCAAACTTCAGGCCAGGGGGGCCGTCTGCTAACCCGGGCATGCGGGGACCGACTCTCTGCAGACAACATCCTGAAAGCGCACCGACAGGCATCTCTCCGCACCATAATCTATCTCAGTGGCCTCTTCCAATAGGTGTAGGGGTCAAGCAGGTCATGACTGCTCCCCTTCTCACGTACTGGGCCGTTGTCGTAGGTGTCGGGGTCAAGCGGGTCATGTCCGGCCCCTCTTCCCACGTACACAACGGAGAACAAGTAAAAGTAGAAACAAGGCACATGCAATTCAAACGAGTTTAACAGAAACAGGAATAAAGACAATAGAGGCACATGAGTCCCTAAACTAGCTCTCAATTACTGCATGGTCCATGGCCTGAAAAAAAAAACACAATACAATACTAGATGTAGGTCCTACAGTCATTCCAGTCAATCAACATCATCAAATAAGATCATAATTCAAGCAACAGGGGATCTAGGACAGAGCTATCTCGAACATGCCACGCACAACAGAACATGAATAACATATAAAAACAAGACTGAACATGCATTTTATCGTGCAACAGCTCAAAATACCCTAGTCATGCCACTAATTACTATAAAATTGCCACACCCAACTCATAATGGAACCCCTTACCTTTCCGACGACTTGACCACTAGCTAATAATGAAACTCGGGTCACCTAAACATAAAGAACCACGTCGAGAGTTCGTTAGGGACAAGCTAAACAAGCCACAAAGGGGGTTAGGATCACAGGATCGAGGGAAAGTTACTATTCAGAAACACCTCGTCGGAGCACGGCGGAGCTAGTGCCGACTGGCTGTGGGCCATGGCCATGAAACGGAGTGAGTCATACCTCGTTTCAAAGGTCTCTATCTCTAGATCACAGATCTGGTCTCAGATTTTCAAATGGAGCTCCCTAGCCTCGGCAATCTGCAAAAGAAGTTATGATTTGAGCTTGGAGATTTCACCGAAATTCATGGAGAAGCAGAGAGATTTGAATGGAAAACAGCTAAAGAAGGGACTTACAAGCAAGAATAACAAGATACCAAAGGAGACAAGGCGGAAAACGAGCTCGTGACTCGTTTGGTACAAAACCCACGGCAAAAAACGCTCAAAGCTTGCTAGTGAGCTCGCATGGAGAAGATGGCTGGGGTTGGTCAGAGTTGGGTTGGACTGGTTCATTAACGGCGGTGCTTGATGCGTGCGATGGTAAAGGGCAGTGAGGAACGGACGAAGGCTGGGAAAAATGGAACTCACCAGTGGCTGGGATGCTTGTTCATGGCGCGACTCGACGACGGCGTGGTCACGCGTGAAGCAGGCAAGCTGGGCGGCTTGGTGTGGCTGGGTTTGCAGCTCGACGACGCGCGTCTCAAGGGCTGCGCGAGGAATGGGGTCGTATGGGCGACAAGTGGCAGCAAGATGAAGGCTAGGCTGAAGTTTTCAAATTTTCAAGTGATAGGGGAGGTGATTGGTGGCTAGGGTTGTTTATGGGTGCTACAAACGGGCCAACAATAATATTATATAGAAAGAAAAATCATTTCCCCATTTGGACAAAAGAGAAACACATTACAAACCCTAAAACACCTATCCCAAAATAGACAATGCACTAAAATGCTAAATAAACAAGCATAAACAAGGGAAACATTCATAAAAAGAAAATTCATAAAACAACAATAGTAAAATTAATAATAATAAAAAAAAAATAACAAGTTCTTACATGTATATATTTATATATAACCACGGTATTTTTGAAAATTTTTAAAATTTAAAGGGTATTTTTGAAACAAAATTTTAACGGTTTCGATTCAAAATTAACTATAAGATTATGATTAAAATATTGTTTTGGTCCCTCATCTATGGTAATAGTTTCATTTTGCTTCCTAGACTTTCAAAAGTTCAATATTAATCTTCTAACTTTCAAAAAAACTTAAATTTGGTCCCTGAAGTTAAATGCACGTTATCTTCTATTAGGTTAAAAAAAATAATAAATAAATAAAAAAAAATTCTTTTCCAATTTCAGGCTTTCTTTTTCTGGATTTCCCATGATTTTCTTTCTTTCTCCTCCTCCATCACTCTCTCACTTCTCAAGATTTCTAATCTATTTTCTTCACTCAAATTTTTTCCTTCTCTTGAGAAGTGAGAGAGTGATGGAGGAGGAGAAAGAAAGAAAATCATGGGAAATCCAGAAAAAGAAAGGCTGAAATTGGAAAAGTTTTTTTTTTTTTTTTTAACTAGAAGATAATGTGGATTTAACTTCGGGACTAAATTTAAGCTTTTTATAAAGTTGAAGGATTAATATTGTTTTTTTAAAAATTTAGGGACTAAAATAGAACCACTACCTTAAATGAGGGACAAGATGATTCTTTAATTCAAGATTATTGTTGAAACATTTTCTAAAATTCAAAGGTCGTTTGAAAAATACATTTTAGAGATATGTTTGATAATTTAGTGAAGTCTTTTTTATGATCCTAGGCTAATTCATCCTGATTTCATTTTTCTTTTTTGAAACAACTAATGTTATTATCTTTTAAGAAATATTACACACATTTGACAAATATGGATTAAAATTGAGTCACTGCTTGCTATCGCAGGAGTGACATAGTCCACATTTCCACATCTTCATTAATGGTTTAACGTGGCTTTCGTGAAGGACATGCCTTATTCTACGCCATACTGGTTCCATAAAATCTGAAGATTTGTCAGCTTAAGGAAGAAGAACAGAAAAAAAGAAACCCCAAACACAGATAATCTCACTTTCCAGTCCAAAAAACAGAGGTGGAGTTTTGCTAAAAATGGAACCCAATTTGGAGGAGCTGAGAAAAAGCTTCAGAGATGGAAGAACAAGGGGTTTTGAATGGAGGAAAACCCAGCTGGTTTCTTTGATTCAGTTCATCCAAGACAAAGAAAACGCCATTTTTGAAGCTCTTCATCAAGATCTTGGGAAGCATCCTGTGGAAGTTTTTCGAGATGAGGTTCATTTTTAACCACTTTTTTCCCTTTTTTTTTGTTTGTTTGTTTTGTTTTTGATTCACTGTTTTAGTCCACAAATTTGGAAATTGAACACTGGTTCTTTATTTGGAAAAAGGTCCTAATTTTGTTGGTTTTTTTTAAAGGTTGGAATTGTTCTGAAATCTGCAAACAATGCTTTGTGCTGTTTAAAGAAATGGATGGCCCCTAAAAAGGTTGGTTTCTTTCTTCTTCTTCATGTTCTTCTTTTTCTTTTTCTTCTTCTTCTTCTTGTCTCTAATATGGTTGTTTTTGTTGGGAGGCAGAAATATGTGCCATTACTGTTATACCCAGCAAAAGGAGAAGTTTTGTCTGAACCATTTGGTTTGGTGCTTATAATTTCATCTTGGAACTTTCCCCTTTGTGAGTATATTCCTTCTTTATTAGCTCAAGTAATTTGTCAAAGAACATGGACCCATGATTCAAAGTGAGCTTAGCACACAAAAAATCTGTCGGGCTAAAATATTTTAGAATTGGTCTCTCAAAGTTTTAAGTTGTGGGGTGCTTTTGATTAAAGTCGGACATTGCAACCTTATGATTGAAGAATTCTTATGCTTCTGCTTGTCTTTTGCAGCTTTGGCATTGGATCCGTTAATTGGAGCGATATCAGCGGGCAACACCGCGGTTTTAAAACCGTCAGAATATGCTCCGACGTGCTCGTCTTTGCTTGCTGCAACACTCCCTCTTTACCTTGATAATAAATGCATCAAGGTTGTAGAAGGTGGAGCTGATGTTTGTGAACAACTTTTACAGCACAAGTGGGATAAGATCTTTTTCACCGGTATAGATTTGTGTTGTTCGTTAAATAATGGTGGTCGTTTATGTTCTTGTTCTTCGATATGAACATTACGAGTGGTCTTTTCAGGGAGTCCGAGGGTAGGGAAAGTTGTGATGTCTGCAGCTGCAAAGCATTTAACTCCTGTTACTTTAGAGCTTGGGGGAAAATGTCCTGCAATCTTTGATTACTCCTCTGTTCATTCCAATATGAAGGTTTCATTTGGGAGCTGAAATGTAATGTCGTTAACGGATCGAAGTTCGTTGTGTAATTTCTATTTTGCCTTGAATTCATAGGTAGCAGCCAAGAGAATCGTCGGAGGTAAATGGGGGCCATGTTCTGGGCAGGCGTGCATCGGGATAGATTATGTGCTTGTGGAGGATAAGTTTGCTTCTGAATTGGTAAAAATAAGTTCACTCTAATCACTTTTCTCTTGTTGGCTGCTGGCCTATTGCTTATCTAGCTACTGTTTATGATCACTCTCATTCAGATCGAGTCGTTAAAGCGAATAATGAAGAAGTTTTATGGTGAAAACCCGAAAAACTCGTTTAGCTTAGCCCGAATCGTAAACGAGCAACATGTTGAAAGAATTAGCAATCTTCTCGAAGACCCCAAGGTTGCTGCTTCCATTGTTCATGGTGGTTCCATAGACAAACAAACACTGTAAGCTAAATTCTCCAATGAGGAACTTTTAGTTGTTGCTGGCTGTTCTATTGAATCTTTTGCTTTGATCTTGTAGCTTCATTGAGCCAACAATATTGTTGAATCCTCCGTTCGATGGCGATATCATGACCGAAGAAATCTTTGGTCCCCTGTTACCGATAATCACTGTAAGAATTAGTGTAAATCTTTCAACAACTTCACAAAACCACAGATTCCATGATCATCAATGTTCTTGATACAGTTGAACAAAATTGAAGAAAGCATTGAGTTCATCAACTCAAGACCAAAACCTCTAGCTTTATATGCCTTCACAGATGACGAAACTCTCAAGAAACGAATTCTATTCGAAACATCGTCGGGAAGTGTCACATTCAATGATACCATGGTTCAGGTATTGTACCCTCACTCTAAAAACAATTCAAACTCCAATGCAGAAGAAATGAGATGCATTTTCTCTTGCAGTTCGTGTGTGATTCGCTACCATTCGGCGGTGTTGGTCATAGCGGTTTCGGTAGTTACCATGGGAAGTATTCTTTTGATGCATTCAGCCATGAAAAAGCAGTGTTGCAGAGAACGTATTTGCTAGAACTCGAGCCACGATATCCACCATGGAATGATTTCAAGCTCAAGTTCATCAGATTGGCGTATCGGTTCGACTATTTTGGGCTGGTACTGCTTCTTTTGGGGTTAAAAAAGTAGTATCAGAGTTAACTCCGACAAAACTTGGGTGCTTTCTAAATCACTATTCATGTACTGCAACCAGTTATCTCCTCGGATACTTTGTATCCTATCATGAACAAATACTGATCGGTTGTGCCAACTTGGAATTAACCGAATAAATAATAATTGACATATATCATCGAACAATAGACTACCAATTTGAATCTCTCCATCTCTAAAGATTATCGTTGTATGAAAAGTATAATGGTTGGTTGCTTTATATAAAAAGTTCTATGTATTCTTAATGTTTTTACATCATTTTAGTCACTTTTATTGATCACTAAATTCTGATAATTTTGTTGCATTTAAAACCTTTTCTTAAATCTTTTTTCACATTAATTTTTAAACGTCTTTTATTCATTTAACTAATCAATAAATTTCTACCTGAATTGGTTTTTGAAGTTATGTGCAGTAAGTTAAAATTTGATATTCAGACGTATTTTGATTCTTGCTGAATGATTATTTAAAAGTAATGAAAATTAATAAAAATAAATTTAGAAGAAAGTTGTAAGATAGAAATTTAAGGACAAAGTTTGAAATAATTATGTTCAACTAAAATAGAAGATAGAAATTTATCTTAGAGGTTTAGAGGTTATGAGTTAAATTAATGATTGATTAATTCTTTTATAAAATAATTTTCTATTGATTTTTTTTTTCAAGACATCTTAATAAGATGATATATCGTATTTAAATAATCCAAGCTCCACCCAAGCCAACTAAACACTCAAGAATGTATAAAAAATACAAAAAAATATTCTGATTTTTTTGAGGAATTCCTTCTCCATAGAACCGGATTGATTTAAGAATTTGTCAATTTAGCGATTTTGCTCTGGAGAATAAAAATATAAAAATATAGACATTTTATTGTATGATTTCCGGATTTCGTCCCGACGAAAATATCTCAGAAAGGACAAAAAAGGAGTTTCTCAAAAAAAAAAAAGGACAAAAAAGGTAGTTGGGTTGTTAGAGATTTCATAAATAGGGTCTAAAAATTTGATCGCAATATTTTGTATTTCACTTTTAAAATATTTAAATTTTGTTTTCGAACAATTACCATTGATTAAAATACTTTTTTTTTTTTTTTGAGGTTGATTAAAATACTATTTTAGTTCACTATGTTAATTTTAGTCCGTATATTTTTTAAAAACTTAAAAAGAGTTAAATTTGGTTTTTTTTTAAAAAAAAATTGATAATCATAATGGTAGGATCGAAAGACAACTGTAGACGGAATGAAAATGGTTTTCTAATTTTTTTAATTATTTAAAGTAGAACTTATGATCTTAATGTCCTTAAACTAAAATCACCCAAGAAACAAATATAATATGTCAAAATGAAATGACAAAAAGTAGAAGTTAAGGAAAGAGAGTTATCATTGTTATCAAGTTTCTCGTCACCATCCAATATGTGGTTAGGGGCTATTATTGTTATAGAGGGGCTATCGCCGTTTGTGGTTTGTTCTCCTATGGTGTATGAAATTCTCTCATAAATTTTTAAGCATTTGCTTTGTTCAATCTAAGCGGACTATTCATTTTTCACAAAAGGGTAAAGGAGATCACTTTGTTGCTCTTTTAGTATATGCCGATGACATTTTAACAACAGATACTTCAGTTGAAGAAATAAGTAAAGTCAAGCAGTCTTTGCACTCTCATTTATTTTTGAAAGACTTAAGGAAAGTAAACTATTTCCTTGGCTTTGAACTATCTCGGTCTTCTAAAGGAGTTTATCTGTCACAACATAATATTTTCTTCAAATTTTAGAAGATCAACATGCTTCTAGCTGTCAGGCCTATTTTTCAGCCCATGATTCCTAATACCAAACTACCCGCTTCTTCGGGGATTTATTTTAGCAATGAAACGTCCTCAGATCATCATCGCTTAATTGACTAACTATTATACCTTCAGATTTCAAGACTTAATATATCTTTCTCTGCTCACTATCTAAGTCAATTTATATAGAAACTGATTGTTAACATTTAAAGTTAGTGCATTACCTCTTACGTTATATAAAGAACAATCTTGGTCGGACAATCTTATTGCGTATTGTTCAAAATTATCAGCTTAAAGCATTTGTAGACTCATATTAGGGAAGTTGTATTGATATAGGAAATCCGAGATTGGCTCTTGCATTTTTATGAGGGACTCTTTGATATCTTGGAAGACCAAGAAGCAAGCCATAGTTTCATAGTCGTCGGCTGAAGTAGAATACAGAGCGTTGGCCATGGTTACGAGCAAAATAATCTGGCTCCATCAGCTGTTTCGTGATCTATTAATTATTCCTATCGCAGCAACGCTGGTTTATTTTGACAACCTTGTTGCTATAGCCGTAGCAAGCAATCCAATGTTTTATGAACGAACCAAGCACATTGAAGTGGATTGTCACTTTATGCGTGAAAAAGTAGATCGAGGTGTAATCAAACTTCTGCTTGTTCTTTCATCCTCTCAGCTTATGGATGTTTTCACCAAATCAGTCACTTTACTTGTGTTAAAAAGATTGATGTTCAGGATGGTCATCATTGACATCTATGATTGTCCATCTTGAGGGGAATATGTATCAGAATTACAGTCTCCTTATATTAGTTTCATTTATGTTATTTCCACAATGGCTTAGTAAGGTTAATTACTCATTTTAACTATAATTAGTTGGCAAAGTTGTAATTATCAGCTGTGATTAGCTTACATTCTATTATGTACATATTCTCTATTTAAGATAAATTTGATTGGATGGATAAAGTGTGAAAGTATATTCTCTCTTATTCCACTTTCATGTTAGTAGGTAAAATACACAAGTTGAGCGTTCACAACGTTTTCACAAAATTTGCAATACGTCATTTGAAAGTGTGTGAAGTAAAATGAAATTTTTTGAAGTTTTGAGAATAAGAAAGTTGTTATAATTAAGGATTTAGTTGTTAAGGTAATGGATTTGAAAAAGAGAACGTGAAAGGTGTCTGTTGCATTTGATGAACATATCATAAATAGTGACCATTGGATTTAAGATAAAGATGATATATGACTGAGATTGAATGAAGATAAGATCAAAAGAGTTTAGGTTTGAAAGCAAACAACACGAAAAGAAATATCTCATTTTTTTCAAGGTAATTTTTTCTCGAAATCTTTATTTGTCCATATCTTCTTCATTAAAAATCTGATTTGAACGATTCAAAATGCATTGCTCTACATAATAAGCACTCAAAATCTCCAAAATTATTAGCAATTCAAAATCTAGTTTTTGTCATCAAAATATTAATTAATAAAATTAATTAATTTGAGATAAGTTGCCAAAAATTCAACAATCTTCTCCTTTTTAATGATGACAAACTATACAATAAAAATGAAATTAAAGTGGTGTGTGATTTAAGATATTAGCTAGATGCATAATAAACACACATTTTTTTATGACGACATGCTTTCGTTTTTCTTACGATCTTACCCCCTTTTGAAATCAATAAAAAAAAAATGTAGGAACAAATAAATTAGATCTTTCTTGGTGTAATACCCCTATTATTCTTTTTTAAACATATTTAAGAACATTCATTTTTAATTTTTAATTAAAAACTTGTAATCATGTGTCATCACTAAGTTGTAATTATTTTTCCCAAGCTCTAAATTAAATATTGATTAATTGAGTTGTTTTAGTTTAAATAAACCTTAACTATTTTATATTTGTGTTTAATTGAATAAACTAAGGCTTAATTGTTATTTTGGGTAAATATCAAGGTCACTTTTTGGTTAGGGTTTTAAAATGGTTTTAAAAGAGAAAGTTGATTTGCATATAAATAGAAATGAAGGTTTCTTTCTCTCCCATCTTTATTGTGCAACCAACACACCAAATCCTATCTCCTTCTCTTTTGTGCGTGTTTAACCAGCCCCAGCCAAGGAGTTTTTCAGCCACATCTCAGAAGTCTTTTGCCCATTCCTCTAGATCAAGCCACGTGTCCCCCATCCATAACCTCCATCTGCTGCCCCTCTTCCATCAGCCCTTCACACAATCACAAACCAACTCGCTTGCTGTGTGTGTTTTCTGATCAGACCACCGGTAGCCTCGTCGCTCTGTTCGGCGCCATCTTCTTTCGCGCTACCAGTGGCTTCCCAGCCGGCTGCACCTCCGTCGATCAATCCCCGACCAAGACTCACCGATCGCTCCTCTTCCGAGCACACACCCTAGCACCGAGGCACGAATGCTACCGTCTCTGCAACAGCTTCTCCGGCGTGCTAGTTGGAGCGAGCCCTTCTCCATTTCTCCTTTTCCTCCTTCTTTCTACTGCTTATGGGTAAGCCATTTCTCCCTCTAAAAGCTTCGTTTCCAGCCATTAATGGAGTTTTTCCAGTGATGAGGGTTTTTAAACCCATTTCTTATTTTGTAGTTTCATGGAGCTAGGGAATTCCATTCACAAAACCGAGACCAGTTCCATGATCGGGAGAGCGAGATGAAGAGTTTGAGGTAAGGTTCTTATGTTTCTGTGGCGACACATCGCTAGCTCAATTTCTCGATCTCGTTCGCGTGGTGAGCTCCATTTTGGCTAGTTCGGCTTCATTTACTCGTTTTGTTGACTTTTACTCGTGTTTCTATGTTTAGGTGCTCTTGGGTTTCATTGTTCCGACTCGTCGTTTAGCCCGTGGGTTCTCTTGGTGTTTCGGTCGAGAACGTCGGGAAGGTAAGGAGCTTCATTATGATTCAGGTTATGTGGCTTAGAAGCATGTGAATAGAGACTTGTTAGAATTTACAGGACATGGGTGCTTGATGACTTGTTACATGTTTGGTCGTCCTTGAAACCTCTTTATTAAACTGATTATACTTGCGATAGCATGGAATCGTGGCGTGGCTCGTAACTGTAAAGCCTCTGTTTGTTGTACCCATGTGATTGTTCGTACACATGATGAACTGTTTATCTGTTTAACCTTTCGATTGACTGAATTGCCTTGGGTTTATGCATGTTTCTATGTTGTTGGTTCTATCCACATTTGACTGTATACTTGCTGTAATGATTATATGCTTGGTTTCTCTGATTTATCGCCTAAGGGTTTGTTCGTATTTTGTTATGTTCGGCATTAGAATAACTAGGCCCGGTTATCGTGTTGACTTCTTATAGGAGCAGCGAGCTCACCCATTTTAGGACTCACATTGCGTGATCAATATCGTGTTGTTGATGTGACTCGCTAGTGCCCCCTAGGAACCGAGCGAGGATATGAATCCTCTTTGCTTTAAGACACGTGGTTGGGCTGCACTAACCTACGGGTTGACTCTTACATCAGACTAAGTGGTCGGATCTCATTCACGTGTCACATTGTGTGCGGAACAACGAGTTTCTTGGTTGATGAGCACACGTTGTGGGTCGCACCAACCCTCGGGTGGGTCGGTTGCACTCGCCTAGGCTAGACTAGATCTCATGTGACTCTAGTGCTAGTTATATTCCTCTATTATACACGTGGAACCTTATATGTTTTGTGCATGGTTTCGCCTGTTTTCCCGTCCTAGTACAAGAGGGGGGGGAGCTGGTTACGACTTACTTGACCCCGATACTTATTAGAAGAGACCACTAGGACAGATGAAGGTGCGGAGGAATGCCTGTCGGTGAGCTTGCATGCATTATGGGATGTTGTCTGTAGGCAGATCGGCCTCTGCATGCTAGGATTAGCAGATGGCGCCCCTAGCCCGAGGTTTAGGGACCCTGCAGTTTCCCTCACTCGTGGTTTTCCCTAACAAGGTCAGGTGACATTATTGGCATTCAAGTATGCCTCTTACTGACATGACTTGTGTGTAGTTGTCTTGATCCAGGGTTTAGGGATCCTGTATGGTTCCCTCACTCGTGGTTCTCCTCGACAGGGTCAAGTGACTTTTGGCATTTGTGTATGCTTTTCGGATACGCTATCAGAGTTGCACAGTGGGAGCGTGGCGGGTCCCTGATGTAGGTCAGGCTACCCTCGGGGCATTCGGGTATGTCTCTGTTGATATGCTATCAGAGTTGCGCAGCAGAAGCATGGTGGGTCCCTGGCATAGGTTAGGCTACCCCGAGACATTTGTGCATGTCTCCGTGAGCACAGCGTAGCTGGTTCCTACATCCGTGTATGTCTCCGCTGATACAGTTGGTGGGTCCTTGACAAGGTTAGGCTACCCCGAAACAGTATTGTACGTCTCTACGAACATGATATAGGACGTGTCCCGACCCGAGGTTTAGGGGAATTTGTGTGTTCCCCCTCACTCGTGGTCCTCCCCTGACAGTGGTAAAATGATTGCTCGACATTTAGCTATTTCTTACTCACGGCTTCCACTCCGTCGTTTGACATTGTTTACTCGTGACCGGCCTAGGGACCGAGCACGCATGTGCAAGGCACTTAGTTTTAGTTGGCGTATCTTCTAACTTGTTTCCGTTTGCATGTTTAACCCCATGGTGGGACTCCTTACTGGGTATATTTCGATATACTCACCCCTTACATTTTCAGGTATTGATCCATTCCGAGGTTGCTAGGCTGGGAGCTGTATCGATCATGGACACGGTGTCGTCATTATCATTCTGCATTACTTTTACTTTGTGTTGAACTTCATGTTTTAAAACTCTATTGGACTGTATATGTTTTGAACCATCGAGATCCCGAATAATGTTTTTATATGCTTTTCGAACTATCAACTGTGTTTCATGATTTTACTAGTTTTTTGTTGAAAATTGCATGTGATTATTAAATCAATTTTGTGGATTTTAAATGCATGCACCCGTAACACCCTATTAGAGTATTTTAGAAAGTCGGGTCGTTACACTTAGACTCACCAAAAAAGTTGGTGGTATGTTGATTTCATTTTTTTGTGGTAATCCAATTCAATACCACATAAATGAATTAAGGGTAGAAATATCCAGCACATTTTCAAATAAAATAAATTCATGTATTTGGTCTAAAAATAATTTCCCCTCAAAATAACCATCTCATCCTAATAAAACAAAAAATAAATAGCTAAGAGATAAAAATATTCAAGCAAATTGAAAACAAAGTAGCTAAAACTTAAAATTGGTTTATGAATGAAGAAACTTGTAATATAAGCTAGTTAGAACTTTGACCCCTATTGATTCAATAAGTTAAGGTACAAATATCATTTTAATTTTACACTTTTGAATTTTTTCTATTTTAATTCACGTCGAATTTTAGCCTCTATATTAAAATGAAGGACTTTAAATTGTCTAATTTTTATTCAAGAAAGACAAAAATAATAAGAAAAAAAAAACCATATCATAAGCAAATATTTTAATTCATTTAAATACGTTAAAGGTTCAGGAACAATATTTGTTGAATAATATTGGAAGATTCTAGATCATTCAACTTTATCCTAGATGGCCAAAGAAGATTCTAGATCATACATATATGTTCTAGATTGATGAAGAGAATTCTAGAACATCATTTGTCTAAGAATGGTGAAAAGAATTCTAGAATACCATTTAACAAAGATTGGTGAAGAGAATTCTAGAACACTATTGGTCTAAGATTGGTGAGGAAAATTCTAGAACACACTTTGTCTAAGATTGTTGAAGAAAGATCTAGATCATACAT
>JBBMKA010000022.1:12182631-12198985 GCA_037833695.1 Sechiopsis laciniata
AATAGGATTGGTCATTCCTTATCCTACTCCTAATAGGATTGACCATTCCTTATCCTTCTCCTAAACGGGCCTTATCATATGGTAGGTTGATAACCTTCTGAGAAGAGAAGCAAGAAAGGAGGAGGGCAGGTTGAGAGAATGTATTCTAAGAAGGGATGGAGGTATATTTTTCAGCCCTATCATATTCTACATATATAGAGGCACATTCTAACCTCCCAATGGGCTATACTAAAATACTCTAACATCTCTGCAAGCAAACACATCCATAAAGAAGCTTGGAGGAGAATGTTCTATTGCCAAAGAAATTACATCAACGCCAAAATTCAGCAGGCTAAACTAATGTATCAACCACAAAACAAAAATTAAAAATAAAAGAAAAGAAACACGAAGCTAATTTTTTTATTTTGCAAGACAATGAACAGAAACAAATCACATTCGATTCAGACAGATTAATTCTGAATGTGCGAGCAAAAGTAGAGGTAGCGACGAAAAAAACTCTTCGACTCCATTGACGAAGGTGACAGCAATTTGGGGTGGCTAGTCGTCTGTTCGGCACTTGACCTCTTCGACTCCATTGACGAAGGTGACGGTGATTTGGGGCAAATGGTCTTCAGTTCAGCGCTTGACCTCTTCAACTATATTGGCGAAGGTGACAGCAATTTGGGGAAATTTTCTTCACGAGAAGATCGCGGAGAAACAGAGTTTGAAAGAGGAATGAAAAAGATAAAATGAAGAGGAGAGTAATAGTAAGGACAGAAAAGAGAAATAGGGTGTTAGAAATTTGAGGGGGAAAAAGATTACGGGAAGAGAAAATTTGGGATAAGGGTTAGTTAAAACTTATTTTTAAGTACTTAGAACATGAAATGCTCAAGGTGAAGGAGCAAGGCAAGGCGCTAAACCTGTGCCTTGAGCCTATGCACGTGCCTGAGTGAGCCTTTAAAGACAGTGGTGAGAAGAAAGTTATATGAATTTAAATAATACAGTGGCTAACCTTGCTATATTCATTGCTATTGATGACTCTTCCAAGTTCACGCTTGGAAGCTTCCAAAACATCAGCTTTTTTAAGCACTGCTTTAGGTCCACGTCCACGTAAAAGCTGAATGACAACTTTCCTGCATAGAGTAGCACACCACTTGAGAAAAAAGATCAAAGACGCCAGTTCATATTTGTTCTGCAATGTGTTCTAGTTACTAGTAAATTTTCGATAATCATTCAGCACCGTTGCTTAGAGCACTAAGCATGGAAAATAACGTAAGCAACAATTATAGCACAAGACACTTAGACCATGAATAAAATTCACTAGCAACCTTAATGGATCATAATCAGGATGCTCTGGAGATGACGTTAAGACATAGAGACCATGAATCTCAGTTGCAACTTGGCTTATGATATTTTTTAATTCATCTGGAGGAGCATCAACGCCATACGCAGCAGCCACCGCCATTCTGGCATCAGCTTTAGGAAGAGTAGACTGGGACACGGCCAAATCACGCAAACCTTGACATATCAACTGAAAGCTGCAATAATACGGCAAATGTCATCAACTTTACCACAAAAAGCTTCATCTTTCCCATCATACAACGGGGACAATAGTTCATTGAGATGTCCCATGATTGGTGACTCAAGGCCAGTACAAAATGCGATGAATTCCAAGAAAAAAAAGATTCTCTCAACCAAGCAGCTCAAAGGAACAATTTGAGTGCTTATAAACAAATGTCGAACAGAGGAATAATTATTTTTCCTTCTAAAATAAATCTATCATGGATTTAGGATAAGTAATTATGGAAAGAGCACGACCAAAAGGGGCATACATTTCCAACCAAGACAACATCTCATAAGGATAAGCACAAGGAAAAAAGAAAAAACAGCCCCTACCTGCAAACCTTGTGATTTTGAAAGAGCTTTTGAAGGGCTTTCGGTAAAGCTTCACGAGTTTCATCTGACATGGTACTTTTCCGGTTAAGTGCTACATTACTGCTTTTGGTTGTAACTTTGTCATGGCTGACTTGTTTTTCAAGTTTAGGAACTATGTTAGGCTTTCGTGTGGCAGCATTTGCTTGAGACCCACTTTTCACAGATCCAGGGGAAGGATTAATGATCTTTTCTTCCATAGCCCTCCAGATCTTTTCCTGCTTCTGAACAATATCCGGATAGTTATTTAAAAATGAAAGATCTGTTTTCTCCTTAAATTTCCAGTCCTTGAAGATAGGTCTTTCGACACCAAAAGAATTCAAAAAAGATTTCACTTTGTCCCGATGAGCCTTTGGAGCATTTATCTGCGAAGAGCTGACCATTGGATTCTTGCTAAACAAAATAAGAACAAAATCCCTAGCAGCACGTTGATTACTCTCTTCGGGATATAGAACCGAACTTTTCAGAACCCAGTGACCCTGCACTGACTGGGCATACAGCTGAAGAGCTTCGATAAATTCTTCAACTTCATAATCAGGGGCATAATGCTTAAGTACATTAAACCTTTGTACATGAGGTCCCTATTAAGGAAGAAACAAATTATTCACAAAACAAACACAATAGGCATTACCAATGAATCGGCAAGATATATATAGGATAAAAAGATAATACAGTAAGAAGCCATCAGCATTTAATATAACTTGATCAAACATGGGAAGGAGATAAATATCGGCCAATTACAAATTCGAAAAGAAATTTCCATATGACTGCTTCTTAACTTCATAGGAAACAAATTGAAAGCTTAGTTTATTACCAAAAAAATATACTTCAAATGAAACAAAATGACCAACCAACATCGAAATATGACGCCATTGCTTCTATAGAAGAAAAGCTGTAATTATATTTATTTGCAAAATCCTGTCTCTAAGCCCAACCACTTTTTTTTAATTATGGGTCCTTTAATATCAATCATTCTGAAGTCCAATAAGTAAGAAGCAAGCAGTATATACACTTTCTTGAAAAAATCGGCATCTCTTCCTTCCTGAAAACATTGTTAGGGATACTACCAACAATGCTACAAACATCATAGCCCTCCACCTCGTTGATATAGCTAGAGATGAATATCCAATGATCACTCCACAACTTTTTTTTTTAAAGGAAACAAAAGTTTTCAATGATCAAGTAAAAAGTTGAGAAGAAATAAATTCCATGGAACAAATTGTTCAAAATCCAAAAAAGATCTAAAACAATGAAATTCAAAACTACTTAATTTCAAAGACATCCTACCAATCTCTGCTTGTTTTTTTCCTTTTTTCGAAATCGACTATCTTATTATTAATAATTTAATATAGTGAAAAGTTAAAAATAGTTCCAGAACTAGTCCCCATCACACAAAATCAAAATCTCAAAATCCTTTTCTGAACACAAATCCTTTTCTCAAAATCTCCATTAACGTCACACAAAATCTTCAAATAAGGGTTAATGACTAGGCCTCAATACCACAACTCCAATTTATCTGACAAGAATCCTCATCTAACAATGAGTAAAAGCACTGACAAAAATCCTTTGGTTAAGTTGAGAGAGTATAATTTGAAAACAAGAAAAGGGAAAAAATGACACAGAATATACAGGCAGCTAATAATTAATACATAAAGGTTGGACGCTAGAGTAGACATCCACAACAGGCATCAACATCTTCTTATGCAATCAGGAGTAAATTTTCACAAGTAATCATCTCAAACACAAACCTCGCGCAGCAATTTCTCAATCCGTTCCTCTAAAGACAAGGAAAGCAAATGCCTGAAATATCCACAAGTAGGATTTAAAATATTAGTAAATATTTGAATTCTCCTTGTTTACTTCAAAGTTGCCTGATTACTTAGATGTTCAGTAACATAAATTGAACAGTTGAACATGCAAATGCATATACCTTTTAGATAGACCTTTGGGCTTATTGCTGCTTGTGATCGCACCAGGACACATGGAGTCCATATAGTCAAGCCTTAATATGTAGAACCAATCAAATACTCAAATAAATGTCAATAGCCAATAGATGTCATTTACTACAATTAAAGATTATTGCATCAATAAGCAAAAATACTTACGGGCTTGTTGAAATTTGTATAGGGGAAATTTTTTGTGCTGCCATTCTTCGCTGATATCTGGTTGATAGATCACTCTCTAGGCCATAGAACTTAAGTGGAAACCAGCACTAGAGAAAGAGAGAATCAAACAACATTAGAAGACGGTAAAATGATAGATTCAATAGCTAGGCAACTTTTTTAAGCTTGAGATGACTTTGAGAAGTTGGAAATGGTTTTGTTAAATAAAACACATTTAAATATTTTCATGGTGTCTGGTTGCATAGAAAGGAATAAAAAAATAAACAATTTTGAAAATCCTAACTTCCTAAGAACATTTCTTAAAAAATCACTCAAAGTTCTCTTGGAAGCAACACTTACTAATATATTCTTCCAACTTATAAAAAAAATTAATAATTCTTCCAAAAGTGCAAGAGAAGAAATGGTCTCCCTTAAAAATACTTTTCACAAAATTAACTTAATCTCACTAGTAATCCAGTACTTAAAAGAAAAGAAAGAGACCTTGTAAACAAAAGAAGTTGTATATTAGATTTAAAATGAAATAATAAAAAATATTAACCCAACATATGGTGTCTGGTAGATATCAGTTCAATATGCAAGTTCAATGATGTTACCTCCTCATCTCCAGTTTTAAGTTCTGTTGAAGGTAATGTTTGCTTCTTCTGCTCCAAACAGCACAGCAGTTCAAAAAAACCAGAAGAAAACATGAAAACCCCGATGTGAACCAATGTGATGCTGATTAAAAGAAAGAAGAAAAAAAAACAGAGTATTGAAAGGAAAAATGTAAAGTTGCAAATACAAATAAATAGTCTTCCTATAAGGCCATCTCTATGGAAAATATAAAATATATTTCTCCCTTTTACTGCCTGCGAGACTGGGAGATGCAAATTTTTACCACCCATAAGCAAAATGTAAACAAACAACAGTGTGATTGACACCAACTACCGTTCATGATGATAAATAGGGGATCTTGAGAAACTGAAACAAAATTAAAAAAATTTCTGTTGCAAAAAGCTATCACAAACAAAACAACTTTTCCCCTCCAGCGTCGGAGGAGGCACCTATTGTTGCTCAGCCCAAAAGAGACATTGCCCACCTCCACTCCTCCATCTACCCCCATCGTTTTCGTCTTCACGGGCGAACTGACGCGCGAACCATCGAGAGATAGCACTGTCTTCTTCCCTTCAACCCTCCACCTCTAGTGAACGTTTGATTAAGCTCTTCTCCGGTTGATTTCACCTTTGCTCGACTCCTTTACTCCATATATGAAGTCACCGGCAAATTTCCAACCGGATCCATGGGTACTCATCTTTCGAAGGCTTCTGGTTCTTTGGATTGGGTAATCCCTTTGAGTTTTCGTGTGTTTTGCTCATCGTTGATTTTCCGATGAGGAAGTCCAACATTGGCAGCTGTGTTTTCTGATTTCCTTTGCCCTAGTTTTCGACTGGGCCAGTCCAAGCGGACCGAACTGCATTTTGTTGGTTCAGTTTGCAAAAAACCAACCGGTTCTTTTTAAGGCAACAGCTAAACAAACAATGGGGCTTGACTTTATCTTCATTGAATAGTTTTCCTGGACTCTGTTGTTGACCATTTTGTTGAACACTTCAGGCGTGCAGTGAAAACCAAATGGCTTTTCGCATTAGGGGATCTCGATTTTGCGTTTGTCTATTAGATGTGTGGCTTCTTTGTTGCAATCTCCTCTACATCGATGTTGATTGATGAATAGATCGCTTCTCGACGTGCAAGCATTCCGCGTGAGATCACAACAAAGAAGTGTTTGTTCCGGTAGTTTTCTTTTTCTCCATTCTCCATCCTCCATCAGTTATTGGATGAGTTGGACTGTGCTCCATCCACTGCTTGTGCGAACAAACGTTTGATTGATTTCTGTCTTCTTCCCTTCAACCCTCCACCTCTAGTGAACAAACGTTTGATTGAGCTCTTCTCCGGTTGATTTCACCTTTGCTCCATATATGAAGTCACCGGCGAATTTCCAACCGGATCCGTACTTGTCTTTCGAAGGCTTCTGGTTCTTTGGATTGGGTAATCCCTTTGAGTTTTCTTCTGTTTTTCTCATCGTTGATTTACCGATGAGGAAATCCACCATTGGCGGCTGTTTTTCTGATTTCCTTTGCCCAAGTTTTCAACTGGGCCGGTCTAAGTGGACCGAACTGCATTTTGTTGGTTCGGTTTGCAAAAGACCAACCGATTCTTTTTAAGGCAACAGTTGAACAAAACAATAGGGTTTGACTTTATCTTCATTGAATAGTTTCCCTTGACTCTGTTGTTGACCATTTTGTTGAGCGCTTCAAGCGTGCGGTGAAATCTAAATGGCTTTATTGCATTGGGGGTCGATTTTGCGTTTGTCTATTAGATGTGTGCCTTCTTTGTTGCAATCTCCTCTACATCGATGTTGATTGATGAATAGATCGCTTCTACGTGAAAGCATTCCGTGTGAGATCACAACAAAGAAGTGTTTGTTCTGATAGTTTTCTTTTTCTCCATTCTCCATCCTCCATCGGTTATTGGATGAGTTGGACTGTGCTCCATCCATTGCTTATGCGACCTGCCCTACTCCATTCGAATCTATTCTTAGCAAGTGTCCCTCCTCTTGAACGTTGTCGACCGCAGTGTAGTGACGCCTCACTCTCTCCTCCAAAAGTTTGTGTTCCATAGTGTATCGTTCTTCAATTCTGTTTCCTTGCCTTGCTGAGAGATATCAGATGAGTCGTGAGTCTTCTCCATACTCTTTACCACTTAGAGCCGGCCTGGGATGAGTCAACCTCCCCCCTACCTTTTGTGCCAGATCCAATGGATCCTCCATATGCGAGTTCTTCCACCTGAATGTATACTTGATGATGAGATGATCCTTCGAATATGCATGCCAATACTTGAGGAGTCATAGTAGGTGGTTAAACTACCTAAGAGGCAGAGTATTGTAGCTTACCATGCTATCTCATTGTAAGAAAATCAGCTCAGAACCAAGCCCAAACATTGTAAAACTTCCATCTTATCAATGAAATATTTTCGTTTGCTATAAAAAAAAAAAAGAAAAAAAAATAGGGGATCTTGAAATTTGAGATTTAGAATTCCTGTTCGGTAGAATCACAATGAAACTGACTTTTGGGTAGCAGTTCATTGACTTTGAAGGAACAGAAAGAAATTGTTGTTCCAAAGGTTGGGCTTTTGTCTTTATTAGGTTTAGGTGGGCTCCTATTGGGTTTTATGTACATTCAAATTTTAAGCTAAATACAATGGCCAATTAAATTTTAATTCATGATTTTATTTTAATTATTATAGTAGTTAGTAAAATAAACTGAGGTATTTTGAGTTTTGATCTTTTAGTATCACCTAATAATTTTTGTAAAAAAATAATGGGTCCCCAACGGGTCTGTGACTGTGTCCAACCCTATCAAATTGGTGTGTCACCATGAATGTGTCACGTCGAGTTTATGCTTCTAAGATGAGAATATTCTCCTAGACAATTAAACGAATAGCCTTCACAAGCAGGAATTTTAAATATGAAAGCCCGGCAGTTGTCTCTCTATAAGAAAAAATACAAAAACTTCTGCTTCAGCCACCTTTGCCACTATAAAAGAAAGGTCTTGTCGAGTGCATTATTTCTCTGATCATTTTCCAAATTCTGTCTATACCTCCTCCCTGGCACCCCCTTTCCCAGCAAATCCCACTCAATTATTAAGTCTAACTTTAAGTAATATTCTAACAAATAATTCATCGATAATTGTCCTATCCTCCTCACCATGAGTTCTACTTCTATCATGTAGATAGATGTCTAGGCTCAAATTGCTAAAGCGTTACTGAGAGGCAGGGGCTGTCAGATGTGGAAAACAATATCTAATCTACAGCTGCACACATTAGAATTTGTACTTAACTTGAGACCTCTAGATCAATGATTGTTGTAATTGTAAATTTTAATGAGAATTAATCGGTCGTATCATATTCATAAGACTGTGATAAGATCAAACATCTATAAACCAGAGAATTACAAAATAAGCCAAGTTTTAATAGGAATTTGGAACCTCTCATTCTCAAGAAAATACTCTCTTTGAACCCACAAGATTTCACTCAATATTTGGATGTTTTTCCCCTTACCCAACCTCTCTATTTATAACAAAATTTCCTAAAAAACTCTCCAACTATTTTGCTCATATACCCCTAGGATAATCCTATTTCCTGCAAGGCTCAATCCTAACACACACATATATAGGAATACAAGGAAACCTAGAGATACAAGAAAACTCTTAACTAAAGAATGTACCATTATCAAAAAGGACAAATACAAATAATACAGTTAAATACATACACTTTTTTTTATATCCGTGACCATTCGAGCTAGTTTGCACGCATCTTGACTACTGTCAAAAGACATACCGTCTCACCCTACAACATTCGGATGTCAAGGAAACCCATAGGAAATTAATTACTAAATAGGTGGCCACCATGGATTGAACCCATAAACTCTTAGTTCCCCAAGGCCCACATAGCAATATGTTTGCTACTGCAAGATATTCATCTCTTGGACAGTGTCTAAAGAAAAAATATAGCTATATTTTGAATTAATGATAATTGTGATTACTTTACGGTCTCTAATGAGTAGATTTTCCAAGATAGTTTTTGTTGAAAGATGTTAAATCACCAATCAACCCAAAAGCTTAAATTGATAGGTTGGGGTAAATTTAATTATATCAACCAACACTCCCTCTCACTTGTGAGCTTCGAAATTTGAAAAATGTCCTACAAGTGAAATTTAATTTTAATTGGGAGGAAAACGACTCGGCAAAGACTTAAATTCAAGAACTCCTACTCTGATACCATATTAAATTATGTTAAATCATCAATCAATCCAAAAGCTTAAGTTGATGGGTTGGAATAAATTTAATTATATCAGCCTAACAGTTTATAAAATTAGAGAATAACCTGCTTCCTTGCTGCAACTACAGGCTCTTCTAACTTAACATCTGAATCGGCTTTAACATTGTTTTTCCTTTTTGAGCCATCGGAATTAAGATGTTCAAACGATGGCCGAAGTTGCACGACTGCATGTATGGGATTCAAGTGTAGCTGAAATGTAACACATGAACACACTAGCAATAGTTATTTATTTATAAAAACGAAAAGAACAATCAAATCCTTGTACTAGAATTTGAAAATTATTTTGGCAATCATAATATAAATTAGGGGAATGCATAAGAACTTACAATCTTCTTACGTTCGTTCTAATTAGTAAAAACTAATTTTACAAAGTACAAAAGCTAAGTTTCCCATTCAATCAATTACAGATAAAATACTATAAGATCATGCAGGGTGCAACATTCTTAATTCACCCATACAAAATACTAGTTTGTATTCTCAACCCAAAGGATACTTTCACAAGAACGGAAACATAACTTTTATTCTTCATTTATAGAACTCTATACTCAAAGAGATGAAGTGATGTGTAAGGTCCTCTATTCTTATAAATATTTTAGAAAGGGAAAATTGGGTAGTTCCTTGATATGTCATTTGTGTGAGAGGGAAAATGAAGAATCTGGGGAGTATGAATAGTGAAAGGAAAGGAGAGTGGAGGGAGTTGTTAAGGGACGACAAACCGACCCAGATCTCCACAATGGTATGACATTGCCCACTTTGGGCCTAGACCCTCATGGCTTTGTTTTTGGGCTTCCCCCAAAAGGCCTTATACCAATGGAGATGCTTGTCTTCCTTTATAAACCCAAGATCTACTCTTTATTTAACCAATGTGGGATTCTACAACACTTTGTTTGTATTCCCAACAGAAGTCTTATTTTGTGGAGGCTAAGTCATAGTGGCTTGGAGGAGAGGTTCTTGTGGCTCTCGAACATCACTAGTTAGCTATCGTTTTCTTTATCATTCTCTTTGTCTTTCGACTTGTTACTGCTATTAGGTTGTAATGAAGTATTAGTCAGACTCAATAATATACTAAATATATTTAGATTTCTGTTGTTATTTCCATTTCAACTTTGTTTAGTATTGTTCTGTGTATCTCTGGAACCAGTAAGGTATCAGATACCTTACATGATGTTCATCTTAAATATCCTCTCTGAAATTCGATTATATATCTGACATTCAAACAAAGATTCTCTAAGATGTCCTGATCTGAGAGCTTAAATACCAGGAAGTTTCAATGATCAACTATAGAAGACTTCTAAATACAAAATTAATTATCCCCCATTTCACATTTTTCACCAACAAGAGCAATAGCTTAGCAATATAAGTGTGTGTCTACTGTCAATGAATTAAGAGGTCATGGGTTCGAATCCTCTAGCCCACCCCCATTTCACATTTTCCATAAGACATTTAGATTCCCTTATCTTCCTGAGATCACTGATAGGAATTATAAACAATTGTTGATTGTAAAAGAGCGTGGAAAAATTCCTCCAAATAAAAGGGCATTTGTTTTCAGCGACAGAGACGAGCAATTTCTCATTTTCAATTGAATGTATATATTTTAACAACATGCAAAGTTCAGCACTAACACTATCGAGAAGCTAAAAATTGGGTAAATGTTTATCATAGTTGATTTTCTTGAAAGGTCTAAATATGGTAGATAAAATTATAAGAAAATGTCCATTTTGGTCTTTAAATCCGAGCTGCTGCACTATGTTGTGCCTGAATGTTGAGGACGATCTTTAGAGTTTGTTCTTCTTTGGTGGATTATTTTTTTTTTTTTATTGGTTGAAACAAGAAACAAGAATTTCATTAAGAAAATGAAGGGGAGTATAAGATACAAAACTAAGAAACGAAATTCAAGCTACAAAATTAAACAGACACACGAACAAAAAAAACCACACGAGGAACGAACTCTGAGCCCAAGTGACATATAGAACAAGACAATAAAAGAAGAAGAACAAGCATCCAAAAACTTCAAGCTTCACTTTTAAAAAATAAATGCAAACGGAGACCACGACGCCAAGAGAAGCTGAGGGAGGAGCAAAGCGAACCTCCAACAAGCTGAGCAAAGACAGCTTCAACTGGCCAAGCCAACTAAAGATCCACAACACTCTGTTGAAAGTTAGGGCATTTGTGTAATTTGTAAATATATTTCTTTGAATATTCTGTAGGTTTGTTAGTTAGGTGAGATTTTAAAGGAGAAGATCTTGTACTTTGGTTTCACTAGGATGTATATTTATTCGTACGTTTAAAAAGGAATTAAATAAGTAATCAAAGTTTCTTCATGGTATCAGAGCCGAAGAAAAGAAAAAAAAACCTTCATCGATCAATTGATCAAATCAGCTCCAATCGATCAAATCCTCTGTCCTCAAGGGGAAAAAACCCATCCTTAATCTATCGATCAAATCTGCTCTAATCTTTCGTTCAATCAGCCATAGAGTTGAACGATCAAACACCTCCCAACAAATTCAAATTCGATCATTGATCAAAACAGCCACCGAGCAGAGCTTCCTTGTCGTTAAATTCAATTGGCAGTCTCTGTCTTGGGTATTATCGACAGTCTTGCCCATTATCCGCTGTGATCCATCTCCAGTCAGCCTTTGAATCTCTACGATTAGGTATTATTGGTCACCCACACAAGTCAGAACCGATTAGCCGCTGTGAACCTCCAATTAACTCATCGACCAAACAGCTTTCCCTTTCGTCAATCACAATTCATTGTAGTAGTCAAGTGTTGTGTGGTGTTTTTGGTCAAGGAATTGCCCCGATCAGCGAGGAATTGAGCACAAATGCCCTGCATCTATTATGGAGCATTTGTAAAACGAGAATAATAACAGCTAAGAGGTACTTTCACTTGAGTCTTATCTCAATTTACTTCATATAAATTGGTCTTGGTACATTACTGTGTTATGGCTTTGTCTAAATCTGTTGATTACCCATTTGATTCATCATCATCATATATTAAGAGTCATAAATTAAATGGCCATAATTATGTCCAATGGTCACAAGCAGTAAACATGTTTATATGTGGTAAGGGTAAAGATGATTACTTGCTAAAAGATAAGACAACCAAAAGCCGATGACCCCAAATTCAAACAGTGGAAAATGGAAAACAACATGGTCATGTCATGGTTGATAAACTCTATGACTACTACTAAGATAGGAAAAACTTCCTGCTATACAACACAACCTATCAAATTTGGGAAGTAGCTAGAGAAATATACTCGCGTAAAGGAAATACATCAAAGTTGTTTCAAATTGAGTCAATCTTGCATGATCTTCATCAAGAAGAACAGTCGGGTACGGATTACTTCAACAATCTATCTCGTCATTGGCAACAATTGAGCCTGTTTGAACTTCATACATGGAAGTGTGCCGACGATACTGCACAAATACAAAGATTGTGGAGAAAAAAAGGATATTTAAATTCCTCTTTGGTCTAAACAACAATCTTGATGAATTTCGAGGAAGAATTATGAAAGTCAACCCGCTGCCATCCCTTCGTGAAACCTTCTCAGAGGTACGACATGAAGAAAGCAGGAAAAATATTATGATGGGCCCCGAGTTTCCTCCAACCACTGAGGCGTCTGCACTTGTCTCTAGGAACTATAATCCAACAAGAGAAAATAAGTCGAAGCAAGAGAGACCCTAGTGTGACCATTGCAGAAAGCCAAGTCATGAAAAGGAGACTTACTGGAAAATTCATGGAAAGCCCGTGGATTGGAAACCAAAAAATCGTAATGATCGGGACAGTAGGGCTTATGTGACCAATACTAGCTCAGAAAATAATGCTAGAATAGAATCATCTCCATTTAGCAAAGAGCTGATCGATGCATTGCAAAAGATCATAGGTAACACAATTTAGAGAACTGGCCTAGTTGCTCAGAAAGTCACACCGACTGCCCTAACTGCTAGCAGAGGAGGAACTCAGCCATGGATCATCGATATTAGAGCATTAGACCATATGACAGGGAATATGTCATTACTCCATCAGTATCAACTAGATAAATCCAACTCTTTCGCAGATGGGTCGCGCTCGAAAGTAGCAAGAACAGGTTCCATCAGTATCACTCAAAACTTAACTCTAAATTATGTTCTTCATGTACCAGACCTGGATTGTAATCTACTTTCAATTAGTAAATTGACTAAAGACCTGAACTGTGTAACAAAATTCTATTCGAATTCATGTGTTTTTCAGGATTTTGAATCGGGGAGGACGATTGGCAATGCTAGAGTTTGTTCGGGGCTCTACATTCTCAACTATAATCAAGATCCACTAACAATCAAAGACGAGTCTTCATATTTATCTTCTTCCATTTCTAGTAGTCTAATTTCTCGTAGTGTCAATAACGATAATGAAATCATGTTGTTACATTATCAGTTGGGTCATCCCAATTTTTCATATCTATCTAAAGTGTTCCCAAATCTCTTTTATAATAAAAATCCTACTTTATTCTCGTGTGAAATCTGTCAAATTGCAAAGCATACTCGGAACTCTTATCCCCATCTTGATTATAAACCTTCTAGCTCGTTTTCTTTAATCCATAGTGACGTATGGGGTCCTTCCAAAATAAAGAATATATCTAGAGCCCGTTGGTTTGTATCCTTCATCGATGATCACACACGTATTACGTGAGTTTTTTTTATGAAAGAAAAGTTTGAAGTATACTCCCACTTCAAACACTTCAATACCATGGTTCAGACTCAATACCAAACCAAAATCTGTATCTTCAAAACCGACAATGCAAAGGAATTCTTCAATTCCTCTCTGGGAGAATACTTATCAACAGAAGGGATTGTCCATATAAGCTCTTGTGTTGAAACTCCTCAACTAAATGGCGTAGCTGAACGGAAGAATCATCATCTTCTGGAAGTCGCCCATTGCCTTATGTTCTCTTCACATGCCTCCTAAATTCTATTGGGGAGAAGCAATTCTCACAGCTACCTATCTTATCAATCGTATGCCTTCCCGTGTCCTCAAGTTTTCTAATCCTCGAGATACCTTTCTTCAAACCTTACCTCACCTTCAAATTCCGTCTCTTGACCTAGCCCCTAAAATATTTGGGTGCAGTGCCTTTGTCCAAATCCATTCCCAAAATCATGGCAAGTTGGATCCTCGGGCTCATAAATGCATCTTCTTGGGATACTCTCCAACTTAAAAGGGATACAAGTACTACTCGCCTGAGACAAAGCAAGTATATGTCACAATATGCACGTTCTTCGAACGACTTCCATTCTACTCCAAGCCTGAATATAAGGCGGAGAAGTAGAGTGACACACAGTTATGGTTATCCATCCTTGAAGCAACTCCAGACTCTACTACCTCTATACCTGAATCCTCTAAACCCTCTCTTGAACCCTCTGACTTACCTCTTATACCTTCACCATCATCTTCCCTGTCTTCGATTATCAATGATCGACTTCTCACCTATACAAGGAGAAAAAATCGAGTTGAGCAGGTAGACACACAAACAGATAATGTACTTCAAGAGTCTAAACTAGTTCCAAACTCCGAACAATCCATCAATGAGATAGATGTTGAGGTTGATGATTTGGACTTACCAATTGCAATCAGTGTTTTCAAACTGCAAGGCGATACTCTCCTTGATCGCCTCAAAGCGAGAGGCGATAAAAAGGCGAGGCCCGAGTGAAGAGAGGCGCAACAAATAAATGCATAACTAAATAATATATTGAGCATAAATTGATAAATAAAACATATTTATATTCCCATAAAATTTCAAATTCATACATAAATCACACCATAGGGACTAAACTCTAACTTTTTTCAAGTCATAGGGACCAAACTTATAATTTACCTTATTAAATTATTATTTGTATAAAAAATTAAAGTTAACCAAAAGTATAAAAAAGCAAATAAAGACTTTGCATGGTTGTTAGATTTCTTCCTAGGCTAATTCTAGGTTATTTTGTAGATATTAAGTTAGCATATTGATAAATAAATAAAGCTTTGACAAGGTGCACATCTTGGCCTGAGGCGAAAGCGATGCGGGGCGCAAAATGGCGAGGAAAGGCGAGGGCTTGATTGAAGGAGCTCGCCTTGGCTTTTTTAGAGGCGTAATACCCGCCTATGTGCAAGGCGATGGCCATAAGCGAGGAAAGGCGATGGCCTTCAAAACACTGATCGCAATAAGGAAAGGTGTTAGAAGTAGCACCATGCATCCTATAGGGAATTACGTATTGTATGACAACTTGTCTAAGGCTTATCGTGCCTTTGTGTCCACTCTAGATAATGTACAAGTTCCCACTAGTATTGGCAAAGCATTAACACATCCTGGTTAGAGGAAAGCTGTGCAAGACGAAATTGAGGCTCTTGAAAAAAATGATACGAGACAATGACTGAACTACCGAGTGGAAAACGAACTGTTGGGTGCAAGAGGATATTTACTGTGAAACATAACGCAGATGGGAGCATTGAGAGTCTGAAGACTAGACTTGTAGCCAAAGGATTGACCCAGTCATATGGGGTCGATTACCAAGAGACCTTCGCACCTGTTGCTAAACTCAACACCATACGGATTGTCCTATCCCTCGCAGTGAATCTCGAGTGGGGTCCCCAACAACTGGATATAAAAAATGCCTTTTTGAATGGGGATCTAGAAGAAGAAGTTTACATGGAAGTTCCTCCAGGATATAAAGAAGGTTTTAATCCAACCAAGGTATGTCGGCTTAAAAAGTCCCTCTATGGACAGTGTTTTAAAAATCGCTCGAGGCGTGCGCCTCGAGGCGAGGCAGTCAGAAACAGCCTCGAGGCTTAAGCCTCAAGACAAGAAAATGAGGCGGACGCCTCTGGGTAGAAAGGCGTATGCCTTAAGGCGCAAAATGGAGAGGCGAAAGGCTTACGCCTTTAGTTATTTGCTTTCTGTGTCTTTTTGTTTGCACGTGGGCTGCCAATATTTAACTTAAATTATAAATTCATAGCAAGTGGGCCATTACTGTGGGCCCAAACCAATTAAAAATTATCCATGGTTGACCTAAAAATGAAAGGTCTTTCTTTAAAAGCACCTTTATCATCTCCTTTATTATCTCACGGTAAAGACAAAGAACATTCTTCTCCAACTCCAATCATTCATCCAATGTTTTAAAAGGCTTGAGGCGGCCTCGAGGCGTTTTCTCCTCAAGAGGCGAGGCGTAAGCCTCGAGGCGGTACGAGGCGTAAGCCTCATTTTAGATTTAAAAAAGATGTATAAATCATAAAACATAAAGCCTTTTGTATTCATAACAATGTAATACTCCTTAAAACTACACAAAATACTTAAAATAGATAACATTATAAAAAAAAATCTCAATAGTCCGGCAAGATTGTGTTCATAGTTATCTAGAGATCATCATAAATTTCATTATCACTATCACTTATAGGATCGTCCATTGAGTCATCATCATATCTAATATTTTCA
>JBBMKA010000022.1:12206611-12272028 GCA_037833695.1 Sechiopsis laciniata
CACATAATTAATATGTGAATTTGAATTCTTCAAACTCACTCTCTAATAAAACAGTGTACCAGTAAGTATGAGCTAGCCTAGGGACCGGTGGACCTATAGGTTGAAAACTACAACAACCTGGGATCCGATCCCTATTCGTTAACGTCAGGCTTATTCCACTAAAGACCTGTGCTGAACTCTTTCGCACTATAGGACAAGTTAACGGCTACGGATATAATCGGTCATCTGTCATATAATCCTTCACGAGCTTGTTCGTAATTCACAGTTGGGACAAGAAATCCGTTCTACCCCTATGATTACATTTTTCTTCTTAAGCGCCACTGATTCCTCTAATGAACAAATGTTTATAGTCCAACTATAAATCAATGTCTTCTTGGACCAATGAGAGGCGGGATCCCTTTGTCCAAGCCCTAGAATCAGTTCTTAAAGGAATAACTCTACATCTTCTTCAAATTTCTAGAAGGCGTGAATTCTTTCTTGTGATGTTGCATTTCCAACCACTCACTACGACGATCTCCAACGTGGGAGGCTTATTGACCCAGTATTGTTTGGCTGGTCTCACCCATGCTCATCAAAGGACGCTTTCATAAAGCAGGAGTTCACAACTCACTCAGGATTAAGATCACATCGACATACGATCATCCTTAGTGAAGTAGTTGATACGATTCTATAAGGAAATTACTAGAAGATTCATAAAACTTCTGGTTCCGTCTTATGCAAAAACTCCTTATTGCATAGGCATCCCCACTCACATGTCTCCACATGAACAACCAGAATCAGGTTGTTTGCAACATTTACAAATCAGGCCGTACCAACAGTGTCACCAAGACTTAAGCGCCCAACCTTAGTCCATTTACTATAGACTTTTTAGGTTATTAACTTAGAACTAGATCAACTTATATGTCTCACATACTTGTCCAAATGTACATCAAATAACCATGGAAATATCTCTATTAATCCAGTTAATGCGATAAAGCTGAACGATGTTTGTATATTAAATGCGCAATTAATGAAAATAATAACCTTTATTAATAACTGAAATATAACATTAAATGTCTAACATTAAATGTTTGTTCTTTAATTAAAAACCACTAGGCCTTTAGGGCACAATCCCTAACAGGTGGAGCTCTAATGGTGATTTTCCTCTTTTCAAGGGGAAAAAAGGACCTCGAGAGAAGATTGAAAGAAGGCCTGGTTGTCGTGTGAAAAATCTTTAAGCTAGAGCTGAACTGGTGAGAGACAAAGAGACTTAGAAGACGGGCTGAAATAGAAGAAGTTAAAGGAGCTAGGACGGAGGAAGGCCCCATTTGACCGTGGGAGGTCATATTCCAAGGAGCGATTAATAAAGATGAAGGAGAAGACACAACAGAAGATGAAAACGATAGAGAAAGGGGTGGAGTCCACAGTTGGCTTGTTCCGGTCTAATAACCATTTGTCGAAGACGAGAATGGAGGCTCATAGGCTGTCGTCGCCAGCAGTCGTCAAACATGGTGGTGATGGAATGGTGTTAGTTAGGTTTTTGTCACCAACAGTGGTGTTACAAGTCATCAGAGTAGTGGAAGAAATGAAAAGCCATGTTGTCTGAGTGGTGGGCTCAAGGTCAGCCAGCTGCCCAACGGATGGAACAACTAGCAGTGGGGTAGAAAATGTGAGATGTAGTGGTCTGCAAGCAGGTAATGTCACATCGCATAGCCTGAGCACCTAGAGCCTCTTCGAGGATCGAAAAAAGAAACCAAACCAGCAGTTCCGTCAACATGGACTTTTTGTTCAACAAACGAGTTTGTTCTGATCGATTTTGGTCTCACACCAAACCAGTTCAACATAATGGGTATGCGTCTTAGTCCATTTTTATGCCCATCTCGAAAATGACTTTCCCTTTGGTTTATTTTATTATTGTTGATGTGTTGTTCTCTCTTGGTTGTTGCTTTGATTGTTAGTGTCGGTAGTTTAGGCTTAATTTTATTGTTGTGCTTATGGGCTGAATTAATATATAAAAGTTGGTACTATAATAGAAAGAGGCCAGTTTCGTGGAAGGGGAAAGGCAACTCCCATATGGGGTTATAACCTTCACCTTACTAATTTGTCGGCTCCTACTCTTCGGTCATTAAGATGGATGTCAGATTACCCCTATAAGTCTATCTTAAAACTCCCAAGTTAGTGGAAATGATAGTTTACGAGTCTTAGCCAAATGGAGTTTTGAAGCTCCATATCTGTTAAGACGAAGGAGCATAAGACTTGCTAGCTATGTAAGATTGGTCTAATATTTGATTTTATCCTTCAATGTGGTCACATAGCCAAATGGCTAACTCTCTTTAGTTAAGACGGATTGGGAATAGTATCGTTCTCCCTAATCTGAGTAAAACGACGTCTCTCTTTCTCTCTTTCTCTCTCTCTCTCTCATTTCAATGTTGACTGTCTGCTTTTCTCTTCCAATTTCCATTATGATATATGTTTCTAATGGCTCTAAAGCTTTAATTAATCTGCTTCTACATTTAATTTGGTATCATTTAACATCCGATTTGCTAGGTTTAGGGAGTTCTTTTTTTTTTTTCTTTGCAGATCTAATGTTTTTGCCGTTGATTCATCTTTAAAGCTTGTGTCATGGACTACTAGGGTTTGCATGTTTAGAAATAGGCATCGAAATTGAATGACCGGTAGAGTTTGAGCAGTAACAGAAAAATTTAGTTTAGAAAACCTAAGGGTGTCTCTAGAAATTTTGTTTTCTTACACGATCTCTTCAACAATTTCCCTTGTTGATACCTCTGGATCATTTACTCTTTTTTTTTTTTCAAAAATCCAAGTTTCTGAATCCAATTCAAAATTTGGGTATTTTCTATCAACACAAATAAAAAAATTGCTCGAAGTTGTATATTTCTTTTTTAATTTTGTTTCAAATTTCTTGTAAATGAGATGGGAACTTTGGTGATGATTTTTCTTTGAGATGGAAGGAATTTTGTTGCCAAAATTTGTGTTAATGTCCTCTACTAGCAAAGCTTCCGATGATAGTGGTTTTGTGGAATGGAATTGGGAAAAAGAGTTTGAAGGTGGTGATTGTGTTTATTTTAGGTTGATGATGATAATGAAGGTGAAGGTAAATGTGAACTAGTTGATTTGATTTTAAGGACTGGTGAAAAAAAAAAAAAAAAAAAAAAAAAAAAAAAAACTAGAAAAAGAAAAAACTTCTATGTTTTTCTTAGTAGCTCCATGTGTCTCTATGCATGACAACTTTTATTTTTAGGCAAAATTTGTTCAATGCCGACAAATATAATCAATCCAAATAATTCAGTAATTCAGACAATTATATATACTTGTCTTTCCTAGATAAAGTTTGAGTTCCAAATTGCACAACGGAATTATCAATTTGAAACGACGAGCTTAAAAATATAGATAAAATAACCTAAACGTTCAAGCAACAAGAACGATAATTAAAATAAGTTTAAGAGATGGGAAATTGACACCGAATTTTTACTGGTTCACCCAATGATGGCTACCTCCAATCTTCTGCTACCGATGCAGGTTCCACTAAAATATCAGGAAGAAAAATACAAGAGTTTTTCCAACGTTCTCAAGAATGGCTTCTCACTTTTCTCTCAAAGAAAAGACTCGCGAATCACTCAAGAAAAATACAACTCTTCAATGAAATACAACTCCTCTTGAAGCAACACTAAAAAAAAAAAAAGAAAATCATATAAAAGAATTTACAATTTTTTTTTCTTTCTTTCGACCTTTTTTTTTTTCTCACTTGGGGCTACTACCTCACTTGACAACACAAATTGCAATGGCAATTTATAATGCATTTTACGGCTGTAGGGCAAATAGGAAATAAATATTGAATGGTGATGGGCCCAATGTATTTGACTTCACAATATAACAATTTTAACGGGATGAGGCAACTATGTGATTAAATAACAACAATTAGTTTTAAATGATTAATTGAAAACCTAAATTTAAATATTATAATGAAAGAAATTGATCATACTTGAATAATAATGAATATATTTGAAGCTATTGTGATAGTTAACACAAATACAAATATAAAAATAGCAAAGTACATGGTTATGTGAAAATTAAAATTGCAGTTACTGGATGTCTATCTTTATAATGAATTTTTTGTAAGTTAAAAAAAATGATAGATTTAAAAACTTTTCAAACAAAGTCAATATTGTATAATTTTTTACTCTCGTAAGTTGTTGGAATGAGGTTGATGAACATTTTGTTATTATAGACTTTGTATTACATGATTTAGTTTAAGTCAATTTTATGTGCTATATCAAATAACCATAAAATTTAGTAGTTAGCTAAAATTATTATTCGACTTCTAAAAACAATGAATTGAAAAAACTTGGGTTAAAAAAAGTTGTCTAAGCTAAAATGGATTTTTTAAAACCATGAATTTGGAATAGAATACTTAGTAAAAAATTGTATGTAATAACATGGTTACATCAGGCGAAATAATCGTCACATCCCATTAGAAGATAGTACCCTAAATGGACATTCAAAAGAATATAATAGTATACAAGATATTATATACATGACAAATATAAATGAGCCATAAATATATCTTATTATAATTTGAAATGAATTTCATTTTGTCATTTATGAATTGAAAAAAAAAAATGAAGTGTAAAGACATACATATTAAGTAGAATTATTTTTAAAATACATGGAAAATGACAAATATAAATTTAATAAACTCAGCTTATACCAAACACATCTTAATTTAATATTCAACTTAACTTAACATTCAACTTAACTTAATCTCTGTATCAAACAGCGCTCAACTTAATTTAATCAAGTTTAACTTAATATATCAATTAAACATACACTAATTTAACCCTTCAGCTTAATTTAATATCTCTTAACTTAATCTCAATCTCTGCACCAAACATGCCTTAAGCGTTTTAATAAGAACTATGAAACTCATGGTAAAGAATTGGTAATAAAACAAGCATAATTTCAAATTTCTAAAAATAAAAAATCAAATTGTTATCAATAGATGTTTCTTTTTTCTTTTCTTTTTTTTTTTTTTAATTTTTGAAAATAGTGTTTGTTTTTGCTGTCAATTCGATACAATGAATTTCGTAATCGAAGTCTTAATCTAATCCTTCTGAAAACTTTTTTTTTCAAAATTTATCTTAGTTATTTTTTTAATATGGATAAAAAGTAACTAAATGCAATTGTGTCGAAGTTTTAAAAAAGTTACTAGAATGATAAAGCATTTTAATTTAATTAATAAGAAAAAAGAAATATTTAGGTCATTTTTTAGCGTGACCTAAATATTAATGTCTACCTATGTGATCCAATATGGACCACATTCAATTTTTCTTTATTTTTTTTAATTTTTTTTTATGTTTTGGATTTAAAATAAAATAAAATGTGGTTCATATTGAACATAAAAGTAGATGTCTCGGCATACCTAAATATTTCTCACAAGAAAATGGTAAAACCAACAAGGGTAAACCTCTATTGATATTATGTACAGTCTTGTAACAAGAGCTTATAGATTTGAGTCTCCCAACTTCATAAAAATTATTTTTAAAAATGGTAAAAGACATCGGTACCCTTATTATTTTTATAACTTGCGTGTGTTTCGAGAGATTTTCATAAAAAAAAAAAAAAAAAAAAAAAAACCCCCTCAAATTCTCCAAATCACTTATTAAAATTGAGGAATTGATAAATTGGACAAAAATGGTTCAATCTTTCAATTATGACCCATGTGTTATATATATTCAAGTTGTATACACAAAACTAACTCTAACCAAATAACTAACACGCTAACTAACCATTAAGTTAACTACCTTTATTTAATCTAATACTTCCCTTCAAGATGGACTATACAAGTCGAGAATGTCCAACTTAGACATGAGAAAGAAGAAATGGGTGGGCTTTAAAGGTTTAGTTAATAAGTTATCTAGTTGATGCTAGCTTTGAATGCGAAGCAGCTTCAAAGTATAATCCTATACTCGATCACACACAAAATTGGTAGTATTATTCAATGTGTTTGATACGCTCATGGAACATTGGATTGGACGCGATGTGGATGTCAGAGACATTTTCAGAGAAGAGAAGAGGATGTTGCACCAATAGATGAAGCTCTCGCAGAAGTGAGGTGAGTTAGATGAGTTCACACGTAGCAAGCGCCAATGTAAGGTACTCAGCCTCAAAAGATGAACACGATATGATGGTGTGTTCTTTGGTTTCCAAGCAACAGAGTGTCGCTGATGTAGACACAGAACCCTATCGCAGATTGTTTAGTATCCAGCCAAGAAGCTTAGTCTAATCTGTAAAAAGCCCTAAGTTGAAAAGATGCAGATGCTCTCAAAACAATTTCTTGGTCGGGGCCTTTAAAATAAAGAAAAAGGTACACCCAACAACCAAATGTTTCTGGCAAGGCTTGGAGAAAAATTGGTTAAGCCGATTGACCACGTAAATGATATCCAATTGAGAAATTGTTAAGTACAATAGTTTGTCAATCATGCGATGATAGATAGAGGAATCAAGAAGAAGAGTGGTCTCATTGTTATGAAGCTTAACATGGATCCATTAGCACATTTTCAGGTTTACAACCAAATATTCCATATTCCTCGAGAAGCTATAAGGTATATGTTACAGTGAAAGATTAACACCAAGTATAGAACATGCCAACTCGAGCCCCAAAAATACTTCAATTCACCTAAGTCTTTGAGTTTGAAAGACCTATTAAGAATAACGTTAAGCTCATTAATCTCTTGAGAATTGGAACCAACAATATTTCAAAAGAGCAATGAAATCGTTATCATGCGGTCGAAAAAATATGGAGTAGTTTGATCTAGACTGTTAATCCAAAAGAGAGAAGAGTAATCCTGAACTTCGTAAACCACTATCTAGAAGCCTGCTTCAAGCTGTAGATCGGGATGTGGAGATAAAAAACCAGATGCTCACAGGGATTCGCAATAGCACCAACAGGCTGATGGACAAGAGAGAGATCTATGAATACTTGCTCGTTGGGGTCACCTTGAAGAAACGTGTTGTTCACATCTAACTGAACTAGAGGCAAATGATACGAAGCAACCATAGTTAGAAGAACACGCACAATCACCATCTTTGCGATATGGGACAATGTCTTCAAGAAGTCGAGCTCTTTTTTCTAAGTGTACCCCTTTCGCCACCAATCAAGTTTTATATCGCTTTATGGACCCATCATCAAGATGTTACACCTTTTAAATCCATTTGCAGCTGATGAAACTCCGAGGCTTAGGCAGAGACATAATGCTTCAGGAGGGCCATCTTCTTTAGCCTATAATTTAGTCCTCATTGCTTGCTACTAGTGAGGAAACGGGGTAGCATGATGATAAGAACTTGGCTAAAAAATAGCTAAAACTTACATGGAGAAAATTCGTAAGTGTTAAGCCAATTTAGCATAAAAGGGATAATGCTGAATTGGGTGCCATGTAGATGTCATAAAGAGCTGATCATTTTTCAAAAGACTATAATGATATGACTGTAAATATGAATGATGCTTAGATACACGAATAGACTATCGAAGAGGAATAAGTTAGGAAAGCAACATTGGGTGAGAATCACAGTCCATTGTAGGCAATGTGTCAGGTGAAATCAATGGGTATAAGTGCATGGGCTCAATAAATGCAGGTGGTGGTGAGTCTATAAGTGTAGAAGGCACATCATCTGAAGAAGATGGGAATTGAGATGTCGAGCACTCGTAAAAAACTAGTAAGGAACTAATTGAAGAATCATCACCATCATATTGTAACGGGTGTGGAAGAACCAAATTAGGAAATATATTCAGTTGCTCATAAAGTATAATATTGGTATGAAAGGAAAAAACATCCTCATGGAATACAATTTCATGAGAATAGAAGAATTGACAACGTTCTATGTCAAACAACTTATACACCTTACTTCCTTGTGGATAGCCAACAACGATCGAGATTACAACATGATCATCAGACCAAACACGTGCATCAATCAATAATCAGGAACACTCCCACAGAGAAGTTAATAAGGAGTCTAATTGTGAAGCACGGGTGAAGGTGTC
This sequence comes from Sechiopsis laciniata, assembly GCA_037833695.1. Lineage (NCBI taxonomy): Eukaryota > Viridiplantae > Streptophyta > Magnoliopsida > Cucurbitales > Cucurbitaceae > Sechiopsis > Sechiopsis laciniata. The sequence goes on from JBBMKA010000022.1 coordinate 12,214,647, forward strand.
TGATTGATGAGATAGACTGCTGCCAAAACACAATCACTCTAGAACGATAACGACATTAGGGACTGATAATACCATTCACGAGCCCCGTTGAGAATGTGATGATGCTTGTGCTCCACTATAAAATTCTATTCAAGTTCTGTAATGTAGGAGAGCTGATGTTCTACTTCGTGCTGAAGAAAGAAATAATGAAGGGCAAGTTCTGGTGCATTATCGGAGCGAAAAGCTTTAATTGTCTTCCCAAATTGGGTTCCAACCAAGGTAAAAAAACTGTGAGACAATGGTTAGCACAATAGATTTTTCACACATCAATAAGTCCATGTAAACCGAGTACAATCATCCACTAGAGTTAAAAAGGAATCGATAACCAGAAACTGAAGGTGTTAAAAATAACTCTCAAACATCCACGTGCATTAAACCAAGTGGGCTAGATAACATATTATTGTGAGAAATAAAAGATAAACATCCAAGTTTAGCAACAGGAGAAACAATACAAGAAATTTAAGAATTCAAAACAGCTGAATCTAAGTTGAAAACATATTTCAAAGCATGTAATGGTTGTAAAAATGGATGACAAAGCCCGTCATGCCAAAGAACTGCTGAAGATTTGTGAATTGATGATAATTATTGTAGGAGTGTCAAGAAATTATAGGCCAGAAAGCAAGCTACCCTTGTCAACCATTTATGAAGTGTACACTTCTTGAATATGCAATAACTATTAGCAAACACAACTTGTAAAGAGGCATCACTGGTAAGAGCACTAATGGAGTACAAAATGTACTTGAATTGAGGAAAATACCATACTTGTCGTAGTAACAAATGACCATGGAAAGAAATAGATCCAACAAAATGATCATCAATTCAAGTACGATCAGGCAAATGAACAAACCTGGTGACAAAGTGCAATGATGTGAAAAATGATTTATCACAATAGATGTGAGCCAAAGCTTTAGAATCAATAATGTAAGAATTATGTGTGGGATAAAGGGTGAAAAAAACAAACATACTAGCGATGTGTGAGGCCGATGTTGAAAACTAGAATTAGACGCAACAAGTCGAGATTGAAGCAATGCCCAGATTTATTGACATTGATCAATGTCAGTGTTGAGTAATGAAGGATCCGTAGAGTAATTAGGAGAACTATCAACAACAATAAGAGGCAACATGAGTGGCTTGTTGTGCATGAGATCGACGAGGCTGATTACTTGGCGGATAACCCTGGATCTTATAACTTCGATCCACTGTGTGACCTAATTTTTCATGTGTGCAAATATGCTTATCCTTCTAGAAGTCACTAGAAGAAGACGAACCAGACTGAACTACTGGTAAAGCAAGGTTAAGTGAATGAGACAAAATTGGTAATGATCTCTATTGTTCTTCTTTAGCAACAAGTGAAAATGATTTCTTGATTGCAGGGAATGATCTATTAGATGGATCTATGAGCGTGAATGACTAAAAGACCCATTTAATGCCATAAGAAACACAACAGGTATTTGTAATTAGTGAAATCGAAAATTGCCTTACGACCACCATAGGTACAAAATTCACATGAATAGATAGGGTGATATGTGGTGTATTAAACCCAAATGTTCATCAATTTAGAGAAATAAGTTGTATCCGAGAGTAGCACTAAAGTTGCAAGTTCTCATTACAACTAAAAGATCGTTGGGCAATTGTTTCACTGAAATCGATCTTTAAAATCAAGCCAAATCGCTCGAGTAGAATATGTAAACAAGATATTGGACGAAATACCTTTGAAACAGAAGTTAGGATCCAAGCCACAACAACATTATTGTTTCTGGTCCAAGAAACAACATCGAATCTGTTGGTTTCCTAATACAGCCATCAACAAAATCAAGCTTACTACGGATTAAGAGAGCAAGAAGCATAGAACAACTGCACGATACATAATTTTCCTCATTCAGTAATTCACAGACGATGTGAAACTTCGTCATATCCTGATGATGGAGGAAGAATGGACTATGAGAAGAATCAACTGTTAGAAATTCTAACACAAATATATCTAAAATGTGATTAAATTAAATCACCTACAATGGGAGGATGAAAATTAAATAGAGTGTACCTCCTAGCATTTCTTTTAGTAACTGAGAGAGATGAAAGTCAATGCACACCTCGAACTGCAATACGAACACAACAGCAACGAACATTGGCAGTGGAGTTCTTGGTTTTCTTCTATACCTTCACTCCTCCTAACTCAAATGGTGTAATTTATTAATGGAAGAGTAGGCATATGGACAAAAAACTTAAGAAGAAAAGATCACAGAAGAGTTCTGTCATTCTCCGTGATTTTTCTCTGTATTTTGTTCTTTATAGATTACTAGATTCAATGTAAATTGTCTCTACCATTAAGAGATAAATTTAACTGATAAATTCATGGGTGGGATGGTTACTAAATGATGGGTAGGTACTGAGATAATGGATCACAAATAGGAAAGATAAATTAATAAATTGAAAATGAAATAATTTCCAAGCACTAGAAACAATCAAAGAAGGTTCCACGAGAGAAGTAGAAGACGAGTCAATCGCACCGCACCCATGGTGGATCAGAGAAAAAAGAACGAAGAAGATGGACGTGAGATGAAAGGAAAAATTAACAAGAGAAATGAAAAGCTTTTGATACCATATTAGAAATGAGGAATTGATAAATTGGCAAAAATGACTCAATCTTTCATTTATGACCATTGAATTATAAATACAAGTTTTATACACGAAACTAACTCTAACCAAATACAAATTCACTAACCTTTAACTTAACTACCTTTAGTTAATCTAATATCACTCTCCACTATTCATATCCTTCCCCACCCTTTTTTTAACGTCATGGTTCAAATTTTCTCTCTCAAAATTTGCTCTATGTTCTCAGTGGATTTTGGCCTTCCTCAATATGGTATACACATTCTACTTGAAATGAAAAGTAGAGATGTACAAAAAAATCGACAACCCAACCTATCCAACCCAAACTGTAAGGGCGTAGTTGTGTTGTGTTATAAATGTATTTGAGTTGGATTGAATTATGATTTTATAATTTTTATTGAGTTTGGTTGGTTCTAAAGTTGTCTAATTTTTTAGCTCGTTCAACACAACCCAACTTGAAAATATAGGGTTGGGTTGATTGTGTGCTCTAATGTTTAAGGATGGATGGAATGAAGGATTGACCAACCCAAAAATTTTGGATAGGTCCAAAAAAGTTTCCTAACTTGACCTAACTCGTACCATGTACACTCCTAATGAAAAGTTTGTGCACCACTGACGAGGCAATGGTAGCTTATACGGGCGATCTCCGATGAGGAAGTTTTATCTTAGCTTGAGGAGGAAAGAGAATGTGATGGTGTTGTTAAGGCTAGGGTTGTTAGGTGATCCTATGAGAAGAAAAGTCGATCAACTCGTAATTCGAAAGAAGAAAATTGGTTTCAACCTCGCATGCAGAACCCAACTTTATCTAGTTCACCAAAATGTTAAACATTGTTTTCCTCCTCAATGAGTTGTTAAACATTTGAATTGTTAGTTGTGTGTTGCTTTGTATCAAGAAGACATATACATATTTATTCCTACATGCTAAGTACTTATTTTTCATTCCTAGTGTGTATATATATATATTTATTGGACAATACTTCCCTGCAAGAAATTCTGCACGGAGCCCTATAAACTTCATTTTTTTAATTGTTTTCCAACTTCTTTCTTTCAATGTGAGTCTGTATTTTTGTTTTTTTATTTTTCTTTCTACATTTTTCATTTGCCACAACAATTTGTAACCTTTATTTTATTATTATTATTTTTTTAAATAAACTTATTTTTTTTCTTCTAGAGAATAAGTAAACATTTTTTATCATTAAGAGTATACATGAACTAAATTGATAGATAATGTTTTTTTTTCTTTAAGTAAACTTCTTTTTTGGTGTAAATTTTATTTAGACCTTCTGTTTCAAAATCAAATATTTTGACCTCTTACATTTTTTTAAAAAATTATTTTGAGTTTGTGAGATAAAAAATCATTATTACATGACATAATATTGATTACAATAATGACTAAAACAATTTTCAATTTTAATATATTAATGAAGTGGTTTTTTTTATATTAATGTAAAATAAATTTATATAAATAAACAAGTATAAACTTAATCTCAAAAATAGGATATAATCACTAAAATTAAGTATTATTGAAATGTCAATGTTTTAATTTTGAAATCTATGAGCCAAAATGACACCAAACTTCAAACCTAAAATTTAAATAGGTAATTTTTTTCTAAATCTTTATATACATATTAAATAATAAATTTCAAATAGCGTATAAAATAAAATATTTAGAGTTATGACTAAAACCTACGGATAAACTTTAAAATCTAGAAATTTGGAACTCAAAAAATAAAAAATGAAAATTTCTATATATTAACTATTTTGATATTGAATACTTTAGTTGATGTATATTCTCATAAAAAAATTGTTCTTAAAAAAGTTTACTATTGTTCGAAAAAAAACGTATACTTAAAAAAAAATAATAAATAAGAAGTTACAGTTAGACAAATAAAAAATGTACAAAGAGAAATAAAAAGGAGAAACACTGGCACAGAGGGAAATAAAGAAGCCAGAAACAATTTAAAATATAAAAAATAAAAGTCACATAGCCCTATCATCATGCACCATGCAATAGTCGATAGGGCTCCATGTAGAATTTCGTGGACGGAATTATTGCCCATATTTATTTATACATGCGAAGTATTATTTTTCATTCATACTATATGTTTATTATTAATCCAGTAAATTTATGTAAATTGTATATTTAATAATGCAATGTTTTTATATTATATTTAAAAAAAAGTTTTTATATTATATTTATATATATTGTATTGTATAACTAGTTTAATATATTAATTTTAAATACTATGTGTCTTTTTTTTTTAGATCTTAAATATTATGTATCTTTTTTTTTTTTTTTTTGAAATCAAAATATTATGTATCTAATACATAAGTCGTCTTAAATAAATATCATGTATTAAAGTTAAATTCCTAGAGATTTGGTGAAAGAATATATGGTGATAATGTTGAGAATTTTGTTGCATACAGTATTTAAAAAAAAAAATCTGTCCAAACTATTTCGAATATGGTTGAAAAATAACGTCGTTAATAATACGATTTTCTTCTACTTCAGAAATGTTGCTGAAAAGTTTTTTATCAATTTTTTTTTTTTTTTTTTTTGCGCAAAATTTGATGGTGGTACATTTTTCAATAGAAAGACGAAGCTAAAAATCGAGAAAAAAGATAGAAAAAAGAAATATTTTTTAATATGATTTGATAATTTAATTTAAATTTAAAGATATTTTTAAAATATAAACCTATTTTTTTAATTCAACAACATGAATAGAACCTGCAACCAAGATTACTATTCCATACATGATATAATTGGAGTTCTATTGTTTTTAGAAAAAGAAAACTCTAATCAACCAAATGATAAAATCATATTTAGAAAATCAAATTATAGGTTATTTAAATATTTATTTTGATTGAAATGTAATTAAGAAATAGATAAAATATAATTGATAAATCAAAATTCGTATTATTTAAATATTAATTTTTAAATATAGCTATTAAAGGAAACTTATGATTCAAAATAAACGAGTTTGATTCAAAGATGCTATTGAATTAATATATGATATTGAAATTCAAGGATGAAACCCAAGGAGGAAATACTCTTAATGAACTATTACTTTCCTCTTCCCTTTGTGTCCTTTTCAAAATTCAATGCAAAAATAATTTGATTTAAGGAACACACTTTGCATTTGGCCTTCTCATCCTTATCCCATATTTGCAGAGTGAAGCTTTTAGATGCATATGCAGCTGTACCTCACTTAGAAATCTTACTGATTCTTGATATATATATTTAGAAGGAAATATCAAGTTGATTGAGAGAGGGAGTCTTTGGCTCCACGTGAGATGAGATGAGATGTTGATAGTAGAAAACATTGTTTGGGATGCACGAAGATGAGATGAGATGAGATGATATGATAGAAAAATTTTGTTTAGATAGAGAGAGAGGAGATGAGATGTTAGGGTATATGATTTTTTATTTTATTTTATTTTATTTTTATCTATTCTTATGTTTTTTTTAACAATAAATTATTCTCAAATCTTTTTTTTAAACAATTATTCTCAAATCTTTAGCTATTAATTTAAGTATATGTAAATATAACCACTATCATAAATAAAATGTAAGTATTACAAAATTAATATTAAACGATCATTGAGCATATTAATGTTTATATTTAAAAAAAAAGAGTTTCAATGATAAGTATGACATAATATCGATGAGATTAAAGTTTCGAATCTTTAACACCCAAATATTGTTTAATTAAAATAATAATAATAATAAAATATTTCACACCACAAAAATGAAGTTTGAATATTTTAATATTTGTAGATGATTAATAACTTTTTTTTTTCAAAATTTGTTAGACTTAAATAAAAATAATAATTTAAAAAATATCAAGATTCTATTTATTAAAAATAAAAAATAAAACCATTTGGTTAAACTAGTCATTATAAAATCTTGATAGCAATTTTTATTTTTATTTTATTAAAATATAAACTTTTTTCTTATATCTTTTATACATTCATATCCATATTTACCGAATGTCAAATAATTGTCAATAAAATATACTAATTAATAGGTAACAATAAATTAAGAATATTTTTCTTTTTTTTAAGATTAATATTTATTTTATTAGTCATTGACGTTTCTAGGGAACCATAAACACCTCTAAATTTTTTAATTGGTTGTTTTTTGTAGTTAAAAGTGAACTTCTGTCACATTTTGATAACAATTATTACATGGGAGTAAGACAATACCCCTCAAATTTTGGAATTTATTGTTCTTTTTATGTAAAATAAATCTCAATCTCTATGTCGACGCATACAAGTCTTGAAACTTATAGTTATTTTTTGTATATAAAAGTAAAACTCTCAAAATTATTTAAATTAATTACCAATTCCAAAATAATAATAATAATAATCAGGTCCTACTATTATTTTAAAGTGTAATTTAATACAAAAGTACAAAATTTAAATCTCATTTTTTTAACAAACAAAACAAAATTCAATATTTTTAAGTTTATTGAAAATAAGTTCAAACTTTTAAACATATTGTAAACTATGAATAAAAATTCAATGAATAAAAATTATTTAAATTTAATTGTTGTTTTAATAATAAATTGATGTACATATTGTTAATATTAAAAAGAAACACATTATTTTATAACAATAATTTTTTAATTATAAATTTGTAAATAAGATATTTATAGTTTATCTCTAAACAATTGAAGTTTCATAAAAAAAATTGTTATTAAGGATGATTAAACAAAGAAATAAAAAATATTTATTTTTTTATAATTAAAAATATTAAAATTTACTGTCGTGTATCAATAGATAATATATATATATTTATTTTAATTTTCAAAATTCAAATTTATTTAAATAAACATTCGATATAATAATAATATAATTATTATAATTACACCGATATATTAATATATTTAAATAATAATAATTATTGTTTCTTAAAAAAAAATAATATTATTATAATAAAAATATATCAAACATAAAATAAGAAAATAAGGAAACAAGTAAAAAAAGATGAGATGAGGTGTAGAACACCTTAGGCCAAACAAACATCTCACCTCATCTCATCTCATCTCAAACAAATATAAGGTCCAAAGAGAAAAAGAAAATCATACTGGTCTAAAAGTAGAATGTTCTACTTAATTAGATTTTTTTTTTTTAATTTGAAATATTTGCATTATGTTATTTGTAAATCCATTCTTAGGTTCTAGTTTAAAAGCAAACTAAGTGGATATTTTTTTTTAAATAGTTTTTTTAGATAATATTTTGGAGTTGAGAAATTCGAAAATATGACCTCTGGATCATGAATATATATAGGTCAACTACTTTTAAGTTATGTTCATTTTGACATAAATAATATGATATTTCAAATGTGTACGCTTATTTCTAAGTTTGAAGTACATATTCTTAAAGTATTTTAGGAGAAATACTTATTGTGTTTGTATGACTTCAAATTTATTAGGTAAATTATAGAGTATTAATAAAATGAAAATAATATTTCAAGAAGTTCATAAAAATATTAGTTCATATACATGACAAATGGTCTTATAAGTATTTCCCAGTTGTTCTTAATATTTTATATTCTTAAACTCAAGAAAGGTTTAGTAGGTAAAGTAAATTTTAAAAACATTTCTGAAAATGTTATTTTAAAAACATGATCAAAATTACCCAAATGTTGGGGAAAATACAATTTTAATCACTAGGTTTTGCTTGAATTTTACATTTAGGTCTCATAATTTGAAATTATGTTCAATTTTAATAATTAAAACAATAAAATTGTTAATTATGTAATAGAATGTTCTAAATTCTAAAATGTTAATAAAGTGGTTATTTTAGTATTAATAAAAACTCAAAAAACATACGAAACTAAAACTTGATTTTAAAACATAAAACCAAATAAAAATCACACTCAAACTCTAAACACTAAAACAACATTATTATTAGTAAAAGTATTTTTAAAAACATTTTTCTGTTGTTTTAAAATGTATTTTCAACCTTTTTGTTAAAACATCATTTTGACTTTTTGTATTTATTTTTAGTTTATTTCATTTTGATTTATGATTTTTAAATGTTCGTTTTTTATTTTTATATATAAAAAAAACCAATTAATATTTATGATAATATGAACATGTTTAAAAAATGTATAGAGAAAAATTAATAAAATAATTTTTTTAAAGAAAAAATAACAAACAATCTATCATGAAAATCAATTTTTTAAAGTATACATTTAAAAGTTCATATTAGTCGAGTCCTAAAATTTAACCTGTATTTTTTTTTTACTGACAAATCTTTCGAAGTTTTTTCTTTATTACTTTTCTCTCTCCAATTTTTTTTTCTTATGGTGTTATTTACTCGAGTAAGTTGATTGAATTGATACATTCATTGCATGTTTCATAAAAAAAAAAATTTTTAAAATCAAAATATTGATATATCACATGTATTAATGACCAAAATGTCTGTGGTTAAAGTAAAAAATATATATGGTCAATATATATCCTTTCACTCAAAATTATCTTCTCTCATATCTTTTTTCTCAAATTAAATGTTGGTCTTTTCGTCCATCTTTATCTTCTAATATACTTCACTTCTTTTCTCATCCTACAAAAATAATACTTTAAAATTTTAAAAATAAGAGTATTAAATAATGGCCGGGAAAGCCCCGAGTCAGGACAAAAGCTGTTTGACTTTTTGGGTCTTAAAAAATGCAATGCAATCCAAAAGCAGCCGGTCCAAAGTCCCAGACCGGTGAGCTGTCCGTTTGGGCAATTCCAAAACCCATATCCGACACGGCACTAAACGACAACGACTGCCAAGTATTGGAACATGATTTTCTTTCTTCTGTTTTTTATTTATTATTATTTTATTTTAATTTTCAATGATTCAAATTCCCACAATTTACACGCTACACTCCTTGTCCTATTCCCACATTTTTTAATTGGGGTATTTTCTTAATTTTAAGTTCTACAACAATTTAGGGGTTAAAATTTTGAATTTATCATTTCTTGATTATTGGGTATTAATTCTGTTGTGTTATTTGTTGGCTTTAAACTTACAGATTCTTAGTTATTTGGTCGGAATCGTACTTTTGCTCATTAGGTGTATCGCATTTTTAAATTGAATTTAGTCAAACATTAGTTTAACTTTCATACTTCCTTTCAAACAAAAAAAAAAAAAAAAAACCTTCATATTTATACTTAATAACTCATAACATTTAAAAAGTTCCTTATTTTTTCAATTTTGATTTATGTACTAAAGTTAAATTTTAATAATTTAAGTTTGGTTAGTTATTTGAAATTTAAACCTATTCTTATTTAAATTTTTTACAATGTGTTCTACCTTACCTACTATGCATCAATCTTTCTTTAAAAAGTAGGTGAATGATAATCAACTTTCAAGAATAAAAATAAGTTTTTGGAAACTACTTTTTTGTTTCTAAATTTTGGTTTAATTTCTACAAATATAGGTGAAATGTAGATATTCAAGTAAGAAAAAACCTATAGTAATTTAGTTGTTGTAGGCTTAAATTTAAAAAACAAAAAATAAAAAATCAAATGATTATCAAACGGAACCTTAGATTTTTAATTTGGCAATAATCAAGGATAGAAATTCACGTTGGAATTATTTTATTTTATTCTTTTTATTTTCATTTTATTATTTTTTTTCTTTTATTTTCATCTTAATAATCGCACATTGATTTGAGTGGTCCATGACATTTTGAATAACTTCCCCACCATTTTTTTAGGAACCACTTTTGCACCGTTAATTAATTAATTCATTCTTTTAATGGTAAAAAATTAATTAAAGAGCTTTTTCATCCGCACAAAACCTAAAAACCCAAAAATGAAGAACTTACAAAGACACTCTGCTGTAAATTTTTCTTGAAATTCATTTGGTCCATATATCTACTCTTCTCTTTTAGAAAACACATACCATTTGAGTTAGAAAGAGTGAAAGTGTAGAAGAACCAAGAATTCTGTTGCCGTTCGCATTGATGTTTGAATTACTATTCGTGATCCTTGGTTGGCTTAATTTTGGTTACCAAATTTAATGGTGGGAGGTACATTTATTTTACTCAATGCTTCCGCTTATGGTGATTAATTTATAATAACATTTATTTAAATATAGCATATTTCTAACAATTCAAACTAAATACTTCTTAGTTAAAGTCATGTCAATGGACGACAATCTTTGAGAAATCTCCAATGTTCATTTTGGGCATTAAGCTCTCATGACTTTATTTTTTAGTTTCACCCTAAAGACCTCATACTAATGAACATATTTATCCTCTTTTATAAACTTGAGATCTACCCCTTATTTAATGAATGTGAAACTACACTTATTTATTTCTCAACATTCATCAATTCAAACAAAGTACTACATCATGTCTTTCTCATTGAATAGTCATGTTCGAATTACACTTGAGCACGCCTTAGGTCAAACAACAAATCCTTTCAAATTACACTTAAATCCACCATAATTCAATCACGTATCCATTCGAATTACGTTTGAGAACACAACAGCTACCCCTCGCTAGAACAGCCTTTCATAAGCACCCCTTACTGAAACACTTTCATAAATACATTACCGAAACACCTTATATGTGCTCAATCAGGAGCACATTTCATAAGCACTTCCATAAACACCCTTCACTAGATCACTTTATCAAGTGAGTCAACCATAAAATTTCTTTATGAGTATGTCATACATTTTGAAACTCTTCAATTATTTATTCGATGATGAAGGATTCTATAAGTATGAGTAAGTCAAAGAGACCACTCTATACAACTTGTTAAGGGATGAAATCCATCATCGAGGATCTCCACATTAGTATAATATTTTCTACTTTGTACATCAATTTTCATGATTTTTTTTTTATTTCAACTAAATGACTTCATAACAATGAATAATAAGCTTTAACGAAAATCCATCATCGAAGATCTTCACATTAATATGATATTATCTATTTTGGACATAAATTTTCATGACTTTGTTTTTTTTTTCAACTAACATTCATTAGAAACTCAAGTTCTACTATTTTATTTAACTAATGTGAGATTATACGTGTTCGTATTTCCAACAATATATACATTTCGTTAAACTAATACTATTACTGACTCTAATCATTTGTTTTAGAGCATAGCTTAACTATTTTTTTTAAATTTATAATGGAGCTTAAATAATTAAGAAAAATAGTGAACATAAATTTGAATTTCCTTATTTCAAATGTAAATGAATTGAAAGGGAAAAAAAAAATTATTTTCAATAACTCAAATTTCCTCGGATAAACCAACAAACATAGTGTGTATATCCATGCCATTTTATTAAACCTAAAAAAAGTCCTCTTAAATAAACATTTAAGTCTTCTTGAATAAACATTTGATTTGATTTTTATTTTTTAAAATTAAGCCTGCTCTACTTCCACATATAAATTCATTTATTGTTATCTACTTTTATTTATTTTCATTATTATTTTAAAACCAAAATCATATATTTTTTTAATCAATCACAAATCATTCTTTTGAATCAATCACAAAATCATATTTTAAAAACGAAACCCACATTTTGATTTGGATCATTTCCTTCTAATTTCTACAATAATTGGCCTCTCCTCACTTTTTTTTTTTTTTTCCAAAAAGTCAACATAAAGGAACTTAAACTCAAGCTTCTCATATTCGTAGTACAAATTATCATTTCTTAATTTCCTTTTCTTTTTTTTTTTTTATCGTTTTCCACCTCCAATCTTCTGGTTTTTTTTTGCTCTGTTCCTCAAGTTATCCCATCAAAAAGCGAATATTTAGAGAACCCCATATGGTAAATTTCATCTAGAAGTTGTGTAGTAGACCTTTTAATCATCTATTTTCACTTCGCTCGCCGGAGACTGCTTACCGGCCGCCGTAAAATAACTAACGCCGCCGCCACTTCCGCTGGAAATAGCTCTAAAATGCCAACGGACAATCAACCTCCGCCCCCAAAATCCACCGTCAAAAAGAAGCGAAATTTACCCGGAATGCCAGGTAACAATTGAAAATTAGAATGATTTTCTACTTAAATTTGAGTTTTAAAAAAAATTAGAATGATTTTGTTAAACAGATCCAGAAGCAGAGGTAATTGCTCTGTCTCCTCAAACCCTTTTAGCAACAAATCGATTCGTTTGTGAAATTTGCAACAAAGGGTTTCAAAGAGATCAGAATCTTCAACTTCACCGGCGAGGGCACAATCTTCCATGGAAGCTCCGGCAACGGACGAGCAAAGAGGTGGTAAAAAAGGTGTACGTCTGCCCGGAGCCGTCGTGCGTCCACCACAGTCCGGCGAGAGCCCTCGGCGATCTCACCGGAATTAAGAAGCACTTCTGCCGGAAACACGGCGAGAAGAAATGGAAGTGCGAGAAGTGTTGTAAGAAATACGCCGTCAAGTCCGATTGGAAGGCTCACTCGAAGATTTGTGGTACAAGAGAGTATAGATGCGACTGTGAAACTGTGTTTGCGAGGTTGGATTTCGAAATTGGTTTGTGGGTTTTGTTTGTTTTGTTGATTCTTTTATTGGGTATTTGAATTTAATTTGGGGTTTTTTGTTTTTTTTGTTGGTTTTAGAAGAGATAGTTTCATTACGCATAGAGCCTTTTGTGATGTTTTGACGAAGGAGGCTGACGGATGTCTGTCTTCGGCGGTGGAGAATCCTGATTTGGAAAACGATCCTCGAGCTCCGCCGTCTACTGCTCCTCCTCCATCCGCCGCTACCGCCGCCGCGCAAATTGCTCATCCTCCGTTGGCTGAGGCGATACCATCAATCTCGCTCATTCAGGATAAAGGTAAATACAAATAATTAGGTTTAAATCATTGCTACTAATTTAAGGTACTTTGCAATTGTAGACCGTACAAATGTTTTAACCCGTAAATTTTACATACAAAAGTAAGTAATTTATACTTGACTACTTTTTTCTTTTTAATATAATTTAATTATAAATTAAATTTACAAGTAAAGTCATTCTCCTCATATTTGATTCCTAATTTTTGAAAAATCTTGTAATATATTTTAAGTTTATGGATTTTGTATTAAGTAAATTTCTAAATATTCCATTTTGTGTCTTTCTTAACTATGATTTTTTAAACGCAAATTATAAATTAAAATTACAAGTTAAGTCATTCACCTCACATTTTATTCCTTATTTTTGAAAAATTTTGTAATTTATTTTAAGTTTGTGGATTTTGTGTTAAATAAATTTTAAATATACAAATTTGTGTTTTTCTTTTATATATATATATATATATATATATATATACATATAACGAATTAAAGAAATCCATAGATTAATATTGTATTTATAAGTCTTTTTTTTTTTTAATGAAAAGTTATCGAAAGCAATTTTTGTTCTCACAAAATTTACTATAAATGTTTTTTTTGTGAAGATCCGGGTGAGGATTTCCATAAGGAATTGCCGGAATTCTGGTTGTGCGTGGGGATTTTTTTCTTTTTTTTAATTAAAAAAAAAATCTAAGTTTAATCTTTATAATTTTTTAAAAATAATAATTTCAAGGGAAGTTTATATGGATGACAACTTTTGGGTTATATATTATAATTATAACTTTTTTTTTTTTAATATATTTTCTTTAATTCATTTTCTTTTAAAAGATTCTTATCTTACATCTTTATGGAGTAATAATTGAATATATCATTAAACTGATTCAATTTATCATCAAAAACTATTAGCTAAAATTGGTAGAACGTGGTCATTTTGGTCATTTTAGAGAATCTGCCCTATTTTTTGGCTATATATAAAATATTTTCAAAAAAATGTTATTGATGATATTTTTTAATTTTTTTTATATATTGTAAAATCCCCTAATTTCGTACTAAAAGAACAAATTTTTGTGGACTGAAGTACCAGCATTTTTAAGCTTATGGGGTCACTAAGTCACATGATGCTCTAATATCATATTAAAGAATATGTGATTACACCTCAAAACTAATTGACAATAAAGGGAATAACTCATATTTCTTATAAATTAATGTGTTGAAGACTTCTCACATTTTTAATGTGGGATAAATGCCACAAGATCTCCAACATGTCCATTCAATATGGCTACCATTTGGGAAATGTGATTTTAAATTAGATAGAAATTTCATTTCTTCTCTCCATTTAGCTATTATTTTTTATTTTATTTTTTTTTCTCTTTTCTCATGCCCAACTTAATTGAGGATTCGATAGGTCACATGGGAAAAATGGTCAAGTCAACTTAGTATGGTTTCAAATATCTAGTCTTATAAAAGTTTCTTCTTTTAGTTAAACAAAAAATCGAGAATAGATTCTGTAGACTATCTTCACCACTGAATCAACTAGTTTTTGCAGTTTTTTTTTTCTCAAATTAATTTATAAATTGTGTATTGAATCTTTAACCCAACCATTTTCACTACTAAACCAATAAATTATTTGACTTTTAAGTGTTTGAAACAACTTAATTTTTGGTCGTTTAAAAAATCTAAAAGTAAGTTGAATCCATGTTCACAAATATAAATTTGACGAGATTATAAATACATAAACTCGTTGTTTATAAATTGGGTACGTTTGTTCACCAATATAAATTTGACGAGATTATAAGTACATTTGTTTTTTGGACATGAGAAATAGTTAATAATCACTCTTTAAGAACTCGTTGTTTGTTTTTTTGTTGTAAACAATCACTCTTCAACTCCACTCTCAAATTTCACCCTAAATTTTATTAAACTTCACATCAAATTTATCATTCAAGCATTATTAATCTTAATCTTCAAACAAATAGTTGATTACTTCACTACTAATAACTTCAATCTCCAAACGAATAGTTAACCACTCTAAATTACTATTAACCACTTTATTCTCTTCTACTATACTTCACTCCACTCTTTTCTAAAAAAGAAAATAAAAAAAACAAACACAATACTACATTATGATTTCTCTCTCAATTTAGACAAGTTTACAATTTTCTGACAAACTTTTTTAAACTAATATTTTAAGACCATTTTAATTATTTATTATTATTATTATTATTTTTGACAAACTAGATTTTGCTTTCTAATCCCATCATTAAAATTCCCCCGACCCTTTTTAGTTTTAAACTATTATTTTCCTTCCATTCCAGCCATGGAGTTACCAGAAAATCCTCCGCCGCCAGTAGAAGAAGCACCAGGCAAAACTGCCCTAACTGGCGGTTCCAGCAGCACCACCAGCAGCAGCAGCGACGCAACCTTATTGGCTAGCTTATTTTCTTCCTCCGCCGCATCACTGGGCTTTCAAATGCCGCAACCGCCAGCGTTCAGCGACTTGTTACGAGCCATGGCGCGGCCTAATCGGGGGGTTGAAAATGCACCGCCGTTGGTTTTTGAGCCTCTTTCTCTGTGCCTATCGACCCACGCCGGATCATCGCTTTTCGGAACGGGAATAATTCAAGATCGCCACCCATATGTGTCGGCGACGCCGGCGGCCATGTCGGCCACAGGGCTGCTGCAGAAGGCCGCTCAAATGGGCGCTGCAGCGGCGAGCACGGCGGTGTTTCGTGGACTTGGTTTGTCGTCTTCTACCTCTTCTTCTGCACAACAACAGGGGAGTTTGTAATTGGCGTAGAAAATGGCAACTCTTTTGGTGTTAAGTTTGTTCGCTTTTTGTGGGTTGTAGAAAATGGAGTTTATATGATGAATTTGGATTAAGCTCTCAAGTTCCACCATACTCTTTTAGGCTGATATCGGTTAGCTAACCTTATGGACTTAAGTCACTACTTTTTTAAGCTCTAAATTAAGGTAAAACAAGTAGGTTCATCCAAGAAGGTAAAAACGAGCAAACGTTGTTTTTAGGGAATGCTAGATACATCGATCAAAAGAAACGTTTCGTTGCGAGTATTGTGAATCTTAGATCGTATCGATTGGTTGAGATGTCTCAAAGAAAACATTGTTTTAAGAGAAATGATACCTGTTGGTACAAGAACACAAAGCGAGAACACAGGTGCCGATCTCCAAACTTTTTATGAGCATCGACATCTTTCTCCCCTTTACTTATGGTCTTTTTCTTCTCCCTAGTTAAAATTTCTTTAGATCTATATAACTCTGTTTAGTTCACATAGGTTGATTACAAAATGTATATCTAACTTTAATAATATTGTCTTGATAGCTAAAACTTTGCAAAGTGGACTAGGTTTTTAAGACCTAACTACAATATATCTCAATGTATATTTCTTTCGCTATTTACTTAATTCTTGACTGCTGCAACCTCAACTGGTTGCTAGAAAATTGTTGACAACATGCTTATCGACTTAAAACTCTCTTTTTGAATTAAAAAAATTGATCAATGAACTTAATTATGCTAAGTGTATGTCCTATACAAATTTACAACAGTTGAAATTGGAGTTCATTTTTATGATTCGTAAAAAATTAGAATCAATTTTTAATGTAAGAATCTTTACCCAAGTTATTTGTGTATGGATTTGAAACTAAATACGCACAATCCACCCGTTTTTTTATTAACAAAAACAATCAACTACTATCTTAAATGAGTGACTAGATATACAATCTCTTTGTCTCTACTAACAAAAAAGACTATTTATTAGAATTCATCAAAGAATCGAAAAGAATAAGCAACATAAGAAGCTGAGAGTTGAGAATCTATTAAAAAGACCAAATACAAAGCTTTTAACTTTTTCTCTGCCACACAAATGTTCTTAACATGAAAAAGTTCTAGCTAGCTCTAAAATAGGCTTTCTTTATGACATATAAGATTCCACTGTTGTTAATATTTGTCCCTTCTTAGTTTGTTTTGATGGGTGATTAATTAATACTGGAAAATTTAATCGAACTAACTTGTTGAAACAGTCGTCTCCATCCCATGTTTCAAGAGGCTCTAAATGTTATGTCTCCCCGTTGAATAATTTATTGTTGCGCCAACTATGATTTTCTTGGAAGTTTTCGTCGATACCGAGTGTAAGAAATTTCATTACGTATAGATGAAGAATAAGTTCGTTCTTTACAAAGAAGGCATGCCTTATATCCTTTGGTGCTCTAGCCAAACAAGTCACTGCATGCTAGAAAATCATTGATGGTCTAGAGTAAACTAACGTGAAGATTAAAGTACTCGTTCTTTGACAAGTCATACGTGCGAACACCAATCGTTAATAACTCTTCAATTCTTCGATTAAAGGTTGCAAAGTACACATCAATGTCTTTTCTTGGTGATTTAGGACTGAAGATTAATAATAATATGATGAAATTGTTGGGAATAGAGGGACGTAGGAGCATGCATTTAGTGCGGCAAAAGCATGTGAATAATAAAAATTATACAATAAAACCTTTTTTTTTTCTCTTTTTAAAAAAAAAAACCGGTTTGTTTGATAACCAATTTTGGTTTTTAAAAACGTTTTAAAAATATTGAAAGAATTTTAAAAACTAAAAAAAAGTAACTTTTAAAAACCAGTTTTTTTTTTTTTTTTTTTTTTTTTTTTTTTTTTGTGGAAAAATGTTAGAAAAATGATAAAACACACTATAAATAAAGTTCGAACCCACAAATTTGAGATTTATTAGATCAATAATATTCTAAAATAATTTTATTTTATTTTATTAATTATTAAAAAGAATAAATTTTGATTGTTTAAAAAACTAAAAATCGTTATCAAACGTATTTTTAGTTTTTAAAACCAAAAATAAAAAACTAAAAAAAAAAAAATGGTTTGCAAATGAGGTCTAATTAATTCAGTTAATTATCTTTGATTAATTCAATTAAACCTAGGTGATTGACATGTTGTTGGTGGAAGGCTCTTAGAGAAGAGAGATAGGAAATTTGTTAGCAATTTGACTATGGAGGAGAAGAGGGATGGGGTTTTTTCATTTAAGAATTATCTACTCTGAAATGAGATAAGAATGAAGAACTACTACCCCTCCTATTTATAGTAGATGAATGAATATTTAAATTAGGAAAATACAATATATACAATATTAAAAGATATTGGGACAAAATCAAAGATTTTTCCCTTCTCATTTAAATATGATTTTCGTTTTCAAAAAAAAAAAAAAAAAAGTGATTTTCGTAAATTCCATACCCATGGATGAATTTTTCTTCTGATGACTTTTCGAAATTTCCAACATATCTCATACATTGTTTTATTTATTTTAAATGATATTTATCCAATAAATTCAAATTCCATAATATATCCAATATATTACAAATAAATATATGTCTAATTAATATATCGAATATATTAATTATCTACTTTAATAATTATCCAATAATTATTAACCCAATTAATATGTCTAACATATTAATTAATATTCTCTATTTAATAATTATCCAATAATCATTAAACCAATTAATATGTTTTTATCCAATAAATTAATTTCTCCTTAGTAATATTTATCCAATTAATGTATCGAATATATTAATTACCAAGTTTAATAAATTAAACTCTATGCTCCTATTAATTATGTCTCACATAATTAATTTGTGAATTTGAACTCTTCAAACTTGGGGACTGGTGGACCTATAGGTTGAAAGCTACAACGACATGTGATCCAATCCCTATTCATTAACACCAGGCTTATTCCACTAAAGACCTGTATTGAACTATTTTGCACTATAAGACAAGTTAACGTCTACGGATATAATCGGTCATCTGTCATATGATTCTTCACGAGCTTATTCGTAATTCACAGTTGGGACAAGAAATCCATTCTACCCCTGTGATTACATCTTTCTCTTTAAGCGTCATTAGTTCCTCTGATGAACAAGTGTTTATAGTCCCACTATAAACTAGTGTCCTCTACCGAAATGGTCGGTGGCCCGATGTTTTCATTGTTTGGTTGAAATCCAATTGAACACCATGGTCGCGGGTTCGCCCTTGAAATTAGTATTTGACTCTCATTTATTTTATAGCAGTTGTACTCTCTTTGTAGGGTTTGTGGTCCCTCCCTCAACTTGTACTAACAAAAATAAAATAAAAAATAAACTAGCGTCCTCTCGGGCCAGTGAGATGTAATCCCTTAGTCAAAGCCCGAAAATAAGTTTATAAGGGAACAACTCTACATCTTCCTCAATATTCGAGAAGGCGTGAATTCCTTCTTGTGACGTTGCGTTCCCATTCACCTACTACGACAATCTCCAACGTGGGAGGCTTATTGACCCAGCAC
Source organism: Sechiopsis laciniata (assembly GCA_037833695.1). NCBI lineage: Eukaryota > Viridiplantae > Streptophyta > Magnoliopsida > Cucurbitales > Cucurbitaceae > Sechiopsis > Sechiopsis laciniata. Next base: position 12,234,414 of record JBBMKA010000022.1, read on the forward strand.
TGTTTGACTAGTTTCGTCCATGCACATCAAATGTCGCTTTCATAAAGCAGGAGTTTACAATCCACTCAAGATTAGGACCACATCGACATACAATTATCCTTAGTGAAGTAGTTGATGCGATTCTATAACTGAATTATTAGATCGATCATAAAACTTCTAGTCCCGTCTTATGCAAAAACTTCTTATTTGCATAGGCACCTCCACTTACACGTCTCTACATGAACAACCTAGGTCAGGTCGTTTGCAACATTTGCAAAGTGGGTCGTACTCCATATACTGTAGCCGTTTTAGGCAATTCACTTGTATGTCCCACATACTTGTCCAAGTTCATATACAAATAACCATTAATCCAATTAATGTGATAAAGCTTAATGACATTTGTATTAAATGTGCATTTAATGAAAATAGTAACCTTTATTAATAACCGAAATATAGCATTAAATGCATGTTCTTTAAATACAAACTACTAGGCCTTTAGGGAACAACCTTAACAGATATTTATTTCTTTCATGCATTTTCAGGGTGGAAGATGTATGTAACTAATATCACAAACCACACACTATACGGCGTACACATATAACCAAAATAGTTGGATCCATCTAAAGATAATTCTAACCGAACATTTCTTGGATCCACGAAAAATTAATAGAATTCCTATCTAAATATTTCCACCTTTTAATGTCTATTAGATGTCGTAACACACTGGGCTCTTTTACAGGCATATCTTTATGCTAACTCATATTAGTTGTCGTAACACACCTGGCTCTTTTACAGACATATCCTTATGCTAACTCATAGAAGTCTTGCTATCAACTGGAAATGACGTAGAAATTTTTGTGGTATCTTCGTCAAATGAGATACCATAAATCAAATCATCATTTGTTTGGATCAACAACTTTTCAAACGAGATTCATCCCTCGTTTTCTAAACTCGACATTGAATCAACATTCACGAAGGTCTCTTCTATATTTGTACTAGACCCAATCGGTTGTCGATGAATATTGTTCAACATTTCTCTAATCTCCTCGTTATTAATGATTACTATACTTGCTAATAATTTATCACATTCTTGACCACCGATGTAAGAATGGAACGTTACTCGAGTCTAGGGATATTCACAGGTTCTCCATGGAACACCTAATTAGTGTATGTGGCTAACATTCCGTGCATGAAGAGATGACATTGAACTAAATCTAACATCCAATCTATCATTAAAGACTAACATTCTATCTTATAACTAAATCTAACCTAATTCTCATATATAAAAATCTAACTTTAATTACCTTTAATCTAACACTAAATCCTAACTTAATTCACATTTAATCTAACCTAAAATCAAATTCATCTAGTTCAACACAAACCTATATCAAAACTAAACCTAACCTTATTCTAACTAAATTAGACCTAAAATCCTAAACTAAACTAATTGAAACTAACCTAATTACAAATTTTTCCCTTTTTTTGAAATGGGGAAAGTGTATAATTACAAACGAACATAAATATAAATCTAACTTAATCTAACATAACCTAAAATAAAACTAACCTAATTAGAAATCTAACTTAATCTAACATAACCTAAAATAAAACTAACCTAATTAGAAATCTAACTTAATCTAACATAACCTAAATTGAAACTTAACCTAATTTTCAAAAAAAGTTGAAACTAACCTAATTACAAATATTACTTAATTTATAATCTATATGTATCCCTAACATAAACTAATTTATAACCTAACCTTAAAACTTAACATATTATGATTCAATACTTAGTCAATAACCTAACATACTCTAATCTAAACTTAAAAATAGCATAATCTAACATAATCTAACTATAACTAACTCCAAATTAATAATCTAACCATAAAACATAATATATAATTCTAACTAAAAACGTTTTTAAAAGAAAAAAAATGTGAACCTTAAATTTTAGGGTGGAGAACAACAGAAGCAGGACAAGGACGTTGACGACCGACGGTACTCCACGAGCGGCAACGACCGGAGGCGAGTCTACGAGTGTACTGAGCTATTGCTTTTGTAGGCAAAAATGTTTTATTGTTAAAGTTTTTTTTTTAAACCACCTAGATAAGAAAATTAATACCTTTATATTCTTAACTAATGTTTTATTTATTTATTTATTTTTTATTTTTTATTTTTTTTGTGTGTGTGTCAATATTAGTTGCTTAATTAATTAAATTTTTAGTTCAATAGTTGAAATTAATTTCTTGATATATTTTTCTTCTAATTATTTTTTATGATTTATTTTATATTTGTATCATTTTTACTTTTATTTTTAGATGCATAGAAAGTTATTGAATGTTAAGTCAAACTAACTAGTAGAAAATTTAAAACACGTTTATATCGATATAAACGTGTTTTAAATTTTCAAGTTTAATATTATATTAACAATTGATAAGAATAAACTTACAAGTTCAAATAAATTACATATTTACAGGTGATCGCTAAACTCAAGTGTTATTCTTGATGCAAAGACAAGCAAACAAATATAAATTTGAAAAACTGACATGTGGGTCATCAAGATTTTATTTTTCATCATTCGAATTTAATTAAATTCAAATATTTGGATAGCTTAATTATTTAAATAAAAGCTAGAAATCGATCTCTCAAAACAAAATAGTTATACGTTATCATTCAACTTTAAAGAAGCGAACAAATATCTAACAAAACATATCCATTCAGGTTTTCAAATTCTTCTAAAAAAATCTTGTCTTTTTTCATCTTTGGAGAGTTAAAGGAAGGACTATGGTTATGAATTTTAAATTTTTGTAACGTATTTGATCAAATTGCTGCTACGACATTTTAAATGTTAATAATATATGCTTATTCTCATTAATTTTTATGGGGAAAAATTATATAAAGAGTGAAAGAAAAATAACCATTTTCAATTAAAAATATTTTTGAATTTTTTCGGAAGGTCATTGTTGACTAAGGAATTTCGGCCAATAAGAATTTTTCACGTCATGTACAAATTTATGACAAAATCTAATCAACTTTTGGGTCATTTACAAATTTATAATTATCTCAAAGTTAATTGAACCAGATATTGGTTAATTTAGAATTTGGATCCAAATTAAACAGTACCTGAATCCATATAGTCAACCTCAAAGGTCATTAGGGCCCAAGTCTAATGGTTAGGCCTAATGACCCATGAAGTCCACAAGGCCCAAGCCCAAATGCCACATGAGGCCAAAGCCCACGAGGCCAAGAAAGCTCTATAAATAGAGAGCTTTCCTTATTTGCAAGGGACTAAAGCTAAGAAATTCAAATGAAGACCTAAGTTGAAGACTGAACACTCAAAGACTCACAACATGAAGTCAGAGAGAATTTAGAGCATCCAACACTCCAAATTCAGAAAGCCTTCAAGATCAGTTAGCGAGTCAATAATTCAGAATCAAGCTTTAGAATTAAGAATACTCAACGACAAAGGCTTCAACAAATCGATCGTTTCTTTGTCAATAAGTTAAAGATTCAATCACCATTCGTCTAAGAAAAGATCAACATCTTCAAATTCTACATCCCGAGAGAAAGAATCAGAGGATAAACATTAGAGATTGTAACACACGAACATATTCAAATCAATAAAAATTCAAACTTCATTTCACGTGTCTTGCTGTAACAGCCTGTCATTAACCATAAGGTTAACCCGAGACGCCACTAAAATGCATATAAAATAAATAAAAAATTTGGCAGAGTTTCCCCTAAAATATGGGAAACCCACACCTGAAATGCAGAAACCTGAACATTTCATAAATTTATTTCAATAAAGGCTAGCACGATCGAACAACAAATAAACTATCTAGGCAGTTAAAAACATCTAAATCCCGAGATCTCGGTTTAAAACTAAAATAGTTTAGAGTCATGTGCAGTCATAAATAGTTTATGCTGATCGACATGTAACACAACTAAAAACCAAACGACAAAAATAGAGACACAACGAACTCGTCCCCCAAGTCCGTCCTTAGTTGCCTCAGTCATCCATCCTGGTGCTCACCTGCAAGATGTGGTTTGAATCCACAACCAACATAAAATAAAGGGTGAGTTTTCAAGAAAATTCAGTAAGAAATCCCGCACGGAATGAGCACATCATCTAGAACAAGTCAAGTATAATCAATAAGTCTTGGAATAACATGCACAAATGAAAGGGAACGTATCCCATCTCTCGGGCACTCACGTCGCCGAGCCCCATGGCCATTGATAGTACCCGTGGAGGAGTCTTACCGATCGATGTCATGAGACTCGAAGAGGCCATTACCTGGACTCTCTCGGATAAGGTAGAGTTCCAAGATGCAAGGGGTATACCACTAAAGTCGCTCAGGCTATCCCATGTCCCTCCGGCATAGTGGGGCTAACCTAAACACATTAGGTCCCACGCATGGTGCCAAGCCTAGAGTGATCCAACCTGCTAGCGTTGCCTAGCAAGTTCCCACTCCGACCTAAGTAGTAGGGAACAACCAGCCTATTTCCGATTTCCACTACCGCACCCTACTCACCCTAAGCCATTCGTCTAGGTTACATGTATGGACGACTAGGTTCCCAGCCTATGCTAAGTCCCTGAATGTAGACTAACAATCCTATGGTCAGTCTCACCACACTTCGGGTCGATGTAGCAAGCATCGCTCTAATAACTTGCGAAGCCTCTTATCATAGTAACCTCTATCTGTAAGGAAATGTTGGTCGCGTCTGACCCTACACCCTATGGGTCACCCCGTGATGTGTCACGCAAGAAAACAGAGCCACCCCACTGGCGAAAAAAAGACCCCAATAGGTCAAATGAGCAAATAGGTCCTATGACCTAATGAAAGTGTCTCAAGATAGAATAAGGAGGCAAGTCTAGACATTTTTAATTACGTGGTCTCCCTAACGATCAATGTACATGTACATAGCAACACAGGGAGTGCTATCACGCATGATTTTAGAATATCCAGCATGCGAGAGAGAACGTGGAACATAATTTTGCAACCAAATTCTACATGCTCGGCTTATTCCCTAGCAGTTTATCACAATAACATGCCAACAAGGTAACCATACAAGACTTGCTTACAAGCATCCGACATACAAGCATAAGCATTCTTTAAACAATTCATCATTCAACAAACATGTTCAAGCAGTCATACATTGGTTTTATGTGTAATTAAAAAACATACATGTTCTCAATAACGGATTCACATATACCATATTAGTCAAGCATGAGCATCAACATGTGGGCATCCAACATTAGACAAGTTATGCAATTCATACACTCAATAAACAACATCGATAATCGAACAAACGACAAACATATATAGTTTCTTAACACACAACGAGCATGATAAATTATTGATCATAAACCCAATACTAAAACGTACAATCATGTAAGGAAACCTACATGCACCTAATTAGCCGTACATAAATCAGCATATTGAGTACACAACAAACAACATCGGTTAGCAATCACTACAAGAAAATAAGCACGGAAAGATTGAGGTAAACAATCAATCACGATTAGAATCCCTTACACTTTGTTTACTTAGAACCCAATAAGTAACTAGCTTCAACCTTGCACGAGTGTTTTAAGCTACGCCTCTAGACCTACAATCAAACATTTAATATGACTTAGCATTCATATTTAGAGTGCAAACCAACCAAGAAACTAGCCGCAAACATCTTTTCAACATTAACAATTCTCAACAATTTAACAAATAGAAACATCAAGGCCTTAATCAAATTGATCTTACTAACAAGAAGTTTATACTCAGATAACCTGAGTTCAACGATACTTCAAGAATAACTCCCCACATTGCTTCAACGGTCCCCATCCTAACATTCACCTCATTCGAGCTCCAATACTGCATGAATCCGAGCCTGGACCACCCATTAGAAACTTCACTTAATTACTCTCATAAATCACTTGAACTAGCAGCAACTATTAGACGTTCAAGTAAAAATTTAAGTCTAATACTCACCTTGCAACATACCAAACATTAACAATCGAGCATAAGCAATTGAAGACAAGTAAAAACTTACCCAGCCAACACAAGAAGTCGAGGCTCGACAAAATGAAGAAAACCTCATTTTGTAATTAAAAAAGTAGCGCCTTAGTCTTCAGCAACACCATGCAAAAGTCACTTAAAATCGAGGCCACCAACTTGAGATTGGGGATTGAAAACAGAGAGAGAAGTAGATGAAGGTTCAAGGAATTTTCGTCACCCAGAAGAGAAAATGCAAAATCACGAGAGATGGGTTTCTTTCGACAAGAAACGGTGAAGAAAAACACGTGCAGGCTTGGAGTGAAGGTATTTTCGAAAATAAGGAGAAAGAATGGTGAAAATTAGGGCTCATACACTTGGGTATTTGAAAATTAACCCTTAGACCTTTAATTTATAAAAGAAAAGACCCCATGTTTACTTAAAGGCCCATATAATCCTTTTAATTCTATAAGCTTCCTCATGCCTCCAACACTATAGTTTTCACCTTAATTCTTCAAGATACTAGAGTTTTTAACAATATAAACAACTAAAATTATATTAGGAATTAAGGGCTTCAAGGTTTTAAAATTGAAATTACCTTTCGAACTTGCCCTTTAAGGCGGTTTGTCACACTTGCTCTTATATTTTGCAGTGAAATCTTCTGTGAACAAATTGACATGTCGAGTGGGACAATCTATACCTCTCATCTATTTCTCTTACATAAATTAAACATGATGTCTGAAAAAGATGCATAAAAGATAACTGCTTCAGAAGCTTATGCTAAACATATAACGAGCAAACTCTCCAAGTCCTTTGAGATTAATGAACTTCAAACGATACCTCCCAAAATTGTATACAAGATCACGAGGCAATTTGAAGAAACTTCTGATGAATTTGTTGTCAAAGATAACCTGTTGCTCGACCAAGTCACAACTGTCTATCAATGGAAAGAGACTTTAAATCCTGATGTGATGAATGCAATGATTCTTGACATAAAAGCTGATGATAAAATAAAAGAATTGGAAAGAAAGCTCGAAAGTTTATAGAAAATAATTGAGGAAAAAGACTTGGAGATTACATTCCTAAAAAATCAAATGTAGAATAGAGAGATAGCTAAATCAAGCCAAACTCTTATTGAGCAAAGAAATGAAAAAAGAAAGAGCATCCTCATAGAGGAACAACCACAACATTCGGCCTCAATTGCATCTTTATCTGTCCAACAACTATAAGACATGATCGTGAACTCTATTAGAGCTCAAACTGGTGAGCCAACTCAAAGTTCTCTTTTGTACTCCAAACCATATACAAAAAGGATAGACAACCTAAGGATGCCTGCAGGATACCAACCACCTAAGTTTCACCAGTTCGATGGAAAAGGAAACCCCAAACAACATGTTGCTCACTTCATAGAGACTTGTGAAGCTACTGGCACTCGCAAAGATCTTCTTGTTAGGCAGTTCGTTTAAACCGTAAAAGTAAATGTTTTTGAATGATATATTAATTTAGAGGTAGAAACAATAGACAGTTGAGAAGAATTAGAGAAAGAATTCCTTAATCGCTTCTACAACACAATGCGAACTGTCAGCATGATAGAACTAACAAGTACAAAACAACAAGAGGGTGAATCTATCGTCGATTATATCAACTGTTGGAGAGCTCTAAGTCTCGATTGTAAGGACAACCTCAGGGAAATATTGGCCATAGACACGTGCATCCAAGGCATGCAGTGGGAACTCCTATCATCCTCTAAGGTATAAAACCTCGCACATTTGAAGAGTTAGCAACTCGTGCTCACGACATGAAACTAAGTATTGCTAGTCATGATGAAGACATCTAAATACAATGCTCATTATTGTAAGAGCCTAAACTGCATGATGCTCCTGCCTGCAAGAGCTTAAAAGGCAAATAGCAAATAATTTGAACTACTTAATGACTTGATCTCTTCTATTTAAAGGGTATTAGGCAACTTAATACAAAATTTTAAGTTCAGTCTGTTTTTTCTAAAAAATATTTATACATCATGAAACAAAGCATTCAATAAGGATGTATACATGAAGATTTTGGCTCATATTTTGTTCGAGATTCATTCTTCCTACAAGCTTAAAGTTGACACTTCCTTTTTGAAAGTTCAGATGAGTGTTTCATCTTCAGTAAGTTCGAGGTCGTCGTTGCTCTCTCCAAGTTTGAAGTTATAGTTGCTCTCTCTAAGTTTGAGGTCATCGTCGCTCTCTCTAAATTCGAGGTCGTCATCGCTCTCACCAAGTTCGAGGTCGTCGCCACTCTCTCCAAGTTTGAGGTCGTCGTCACTCTCTCTAAGTTTGAGGTCATCGTCGATCTCTCCAAGTTCTAGGTCACTGATTTGTCTTTAAATTCTGACGTTGTCGCTGATTCTTCTTCAAATAATGACGTTGTGGCTGATTTGTCTTCAAATTTTGACGTTGTCAGTGATTCGTCTTCAAATTCTAACGTTGTCACTGATTTGTCTTAAATACCTGATGTTATCGCTGATTCGTCTTCAAATACTGACGTTGTCACTGATTCGTCTTTAAATTCTGACGTTGTTGCTACTCCGTCTTCAAGTATTGGCACAACCGCTTCATTTTCAAGTTTTAACAGAATGTTTCGTCTTCAATTTCCAAATTCTGACAAATTGTTTCGACTTTAAGTTTTGGTGTTGCGATCTTACCTTTAAGTCATGGCATTGCAAATCATCTTTATGTTCTCACACCGTACTACCATTTTTACCGAAGACCAATGGCGTAATTTCAGGCAGAATACTCCAGCAGAAGGTATTGGCCAATTACGGCTCATTGCAGACGACAGTGGGTTCGAGTAAAAATATATCCACAAAAATGTGCAGTTGGACATGGTGACGGTCGTCTATGACTTGATTTTGAATAGTGGAAACATATTTTTCTATGATGGTGACAAATACTGATATGTGGCAACGTATCTCGAATAGTTAGCAGACTTGCAGGACTAGAACAACGTGAATCTCCATCCAACAAACTCTACAACAAGGATAATTGGCTCAAACTCTAGTGTGTGTGAGACTCCAGCTATGAAACTTTTGGATGTTGTAAAAATAATCCATGAACGACAACAAGATCGTGTAGCATAAGAAAATTTCATCAAGTCGACATCAACGTGAGAATCTTAAGCGCACAACGGATTTAGTGGACAAACTACTGTTACGACGAACATAGCACTCAAGAATTAGTAAACAACAGCAGACAACTGCATAGGTGCAATGATTTCAAACTCCATGTCCAGCAGTTATTGTCTTGAGGAAATTGAGAATTAAAGAGGGGTACTCCTATTTTGATTTTAGATATAATGATGAAATATCTATAAAAAAAAAATCTCAAAAAAAAAAAAAAAAAAAAATCCACAAGAGAAGGGCAAGTGGATATTTGGAAAATGCACTTAAAAAATGTGCAAGCTAACGAGGAAGGGCAAGGATATATATACATAAATTTGAATTTGAAAATTCAAACAAACTCGGAGCACGATTCTAAAATAAGGGGTCAAAAACTCCTAAATTATAGGATTTGTGAAGGGAGAAGTCTTAAATATTTAACTTCATAAAAAAAAATGAAAATAGTAACTGCAACCTTACGAAGTTGATGGACAGCTGATGTGAAAAGAAAAGAAAAAAATACTGAGCAAAACCGATGCACGACAAAATTTGCAATTGTAATTGAGGATTCATAAAATTAGTTGATGGGCAAAATCAAGAATGAGGTTAGATTTTGGGTAAAATGAAAAATATCGATTATCCAAATCAAAGGTTTGTATTAGTTTATGTAAATATTTATTAATTTTGGTATGTATATTTAGTCAATAATCATAGCCAAAATATTGGCTTGGACATAATATTGACTTGATTATAGGAAGTAATTTTAGTTAAATTATATGCATAATTCTAGTTTGTAATCTTGTATGTATAGTGGACAAATAAAATTCATGCCAAAGCCTACCAAGTTTGTAATCTTGTAATCTTGTATATACACGGGTTATAGGGCATATGACAACTTTTTAAAATTCATGCCAAAGCTTACCAAGTTCTTGACCATATAATTCCTCCAACAAAAAAAAGGAGAAGATTGCTTACCTTTCCATAAAAAATGCCGATCTTTTTCTTTGGTCGCGGATAGATGCTGTAGTCCTTCAGTGGATATATAGTACAATATCTATTGATCTTCTTCATACAATTATTGAGTCAGATTCAACTGCTGAATTAGCATGGAATAGGTTAAAAGATACTTTCTCTGACAATAAGAACTCTGGGCTCTCTACCTTGAACAAGAGTTCTCTTAAGTGCAGATGAAAAAATTTACAGATGCATCATCTTATTGTCAGCATCTGAAATCAATTGCTGATCAATTGTCCAATGTCGGATCCCCCGTGTCTAATGACAGGTTAGTACTTCAACTTGTTTTCGGTTTAATAGAGGCTTATGCTACCATCGGTTCTCAGATTCGTCATGGTGACACACTTCCTCTCTTTTACAAAGCAAGTTCAATGCTTGTTTTAAAGGAAACAACACGTGCGAAAAAGTGTCACATTCACTCGAAAATTCTACTTTTCTGGTATCAAATGAGAACAATGCTCCACAACGTCGTACTAATCAAAATGGTTCAAACACAAACCGAGGAGGCAGAACCACCAGACATAGAAATAGAGGGAGAGGTCGTGGTGGTCAGTACAATAATCATAGTGGTGGACATCATTCACGTCAACAACCCTAACAATCTTACTCCACAATGCCACAACAACACATTCAAGGTTGGGCATATCCTCTTCCTCGAGCTCAATGGCAACCTTGGGCTACACCACTATGTCCCTTATCCTACTGTTAGTTGGCTAAGATCTATGAACTCGTCTAGACAGCAACAGCAACATCCAAGTATTTTGGAACAAGGACCTAAGCAGCAAGAGCAAGATCATGTTACAACAAACCAAATTTCTTCGTCCAACGTACCTTCAGATATTCAATCAGCAATGCATACCTTCTCTATTGCACCTCCTAATGATCAATGGTACATGGACACCGGGGCTACATCTCATATGACTACAAATGGAGGTAATCTTACGTCTTATTGTAATATGAGTAATAACCGTAATATTACTGTTGGTAATGGCCATATAATTCCAATTGCTGGTTATGGACATGCATTTCTTCCCAATCCACATCCTCCCATGCTTTTAAATAATGTTCTACATGCTCCCAAACTTATTAAAAACCTTGTTTCTGTACGAAAATTTACTATTGATAATAATGTTTCCGTTGAATTTGACCCTTTCGGATTTTCTGTGAAGGATTTTCAGTAGAATATGCATTTAATGAGATCTAACAGCTTGGGTGAACTTTATCCCATTCCCACAAGACCTTCTCATGGTTTCTCCACACCGTCTACTTTTGCTGCTTTATCTCCCGAATTATGGCATAGTTGTTTAGGTCATCTGGGAGCTCCTGTTTTAAGCTCTCTTCGCCAAAATAATTTTATTGCTTGTCATAAATTTTGGGATAATTATTTTTGTCATTCTTGTCCCCTTGGTAAGCTAGTTAAATTATCATTTTATGACTCGTACTCATACACTACTTTACCATTTAATATAGTGCATAGTGATATATGGTCATCACCTACTCTTAGCTCTAGAGGGCATTCCATTTTCTATGGACTTTTCCCATTGCTAAAAAATCTCAAATGCATTCCATTTTTTAACCTTTCGTGCTTCTGTTTACACTCAATTTGAAAGGGAAATCAAGAATTTTCAATGTGATAATGGAAGAGAATATGACAATAATCTCTTTCATAAATTTTGTGATTAAAATGGAATGCGTTTTTGATTTTTTTGCCCTCACACATCTCCCTAAAATGGTAAAGCTGAAAGGAAAATTCGAACAATAAATAATATTGTTCGAACTCTTCTTTCCCATGCCTCCTTACCTCCTTATTTTTGGATTCATGCATTACAACATGCCACTTATCTTCTAAATATTCTCCCGTCTAAGAAGCTTGCCTTTCAATCCCCTACAAAAATTCTCTGTCAATGAGATCCATCATATTCTCATCTTCGAGTTTTTGGTTATATATGTTACCCATTATTACCTTCTACCTCTATAAATAAATTGCAAGCTCGATCAACACCTCGTGTTTTTTTTTTTTTTTTTGGGATATCCAACTAATCATAGAGGATATAAGTGTTATGATTTATCTAGTCGTAAAATTCTAGTATCGAGACATGTCATTTTTTATGAAAATAATTTTTCTTTTTCTAAATTACATATTCCTTCTTCTACTACCTACGAATTTATGGATGCTGACATCACTTTTTTGCCTCAACTCATACCACATACTTAAGCTAACCATATTCCAATTTCAACTCTGTTGGCCCAAACACAATCCTATTCTTCAACTTTTATGCAAGCTCAACAACCACTAGCCCAAATACCATATCTTCCCTCTACTCTTGCTTCTCCTATGCAAGAACAATATTCAAACACTCAAATGTCATCCACCTCGTCTCCTTCAAATGCTCAGCAAAATTCTCCATCCACATTGAGCCTAGCCCACAAGGGCCAGTTTACTCTCCTCAAATGACTATAAGAGCTCATCACGGTATTTTTAAGCCAAAATTAATTCTTAATCTCCATTCATCAGCACAAATCACCATTTCTCCTTTACCTACAAATCCCATTGATGCATTACATGATGACAATTGGAAAATAGCCATGAAAGACGAATACGATGCTCTTATTGAGAATAAGACGTGGGACTTAGTGCCCCGTCCATCTAATAATGCTAATATCATTCGAAGTATGTGGATTTTCAGGCATAAAAAGAAATTTGATGGATCATTTGAGAGACATAAAGCTCGCCTCGTAGGTAATGACGCAAGTCAGTAAACAATAGTAGATTGTGGTGAAACTTTCAGTCTAGTGGTGAAACCGAAAACTATTCGGAAGGTGTTCAGTATTGCATTATCTAAATCTTGGTCTCTCCATCAATTGGATGTGAAGAGCGCTTTTTTACATGGTAATCTTGATGAAACAGTTTATATGTATCAACCCCTTGGTTTTCGAGATCCTAAGCACCCTGATTAATGTCTGCTTGCTAAAGAAATCTCTCTATGGGCTTAAGCAAGCTCCTCGACCTTGGTACCAAAAATTTGCTGATTTTGTAGTTACAATGGGTTTCTCTCATAGTGCATCTGATCATTCCTTATTTATTTTCCATCAAGGCAGTGATATGGCTTACATTCTTCTTTATGTGGATGACATTATCCTTGTTGCTTCTTCTGATGTATTACGTGAGTCCATCATGTCTAAGCTTGGCTTTGAGTTTGCAATGAAGGACTTAGGTCCTCTAAGCTAATTTTTGGGTATTTCAACTACCTGACATAGCAATTGTATGTTTCTCTCTCAAAAGAAGTATGCTGAGGAAATTATTGATTGAGCATGCTTGTCTTCATGTAAGCCTTCTTCTACACAGTGGATACAAAATCAAAGCTTAGCATCTCTTCTAGTAATCCGTATCATGGCCGAACAGAGTATCGAAGACTTGCAAGTGCCTTACAATATTTGATTCTCACAAGACTGGATATCTCCTATGCTATTCAACAAATATGTTTGTACATGCATGACCCTAGAACACATCACATGTCTGCGTTAAAGAGAATCATTTGGCTATGTTAAAGGTACTCTAGACTTTGGTCTTTATCTTTACCCCTCTTCACTTAACATGCTTACCTCATACATTGACACAGATTGAGGTAGTTGCTCCGACACTAGACGGTCCACCTCTAGTTATTGTGTATATCTTGGGGACAACTTGATCTCTTGGTCTGCAAAGAAGCAACCAACTTTGTCTCGATCTAGTGCCGAAGCAGAGTATCGTAGAGTGGCTAATGTAGTATCTGAATCATGTTGGATTTGAAACTTACTTTTGGAGCTACGTTGTCCTTTGCCAAAAGCCACTTTGGTTTTTTGTGACAATGTTAGTGCAGTTTACCTTTCATGTAACCCAGTACAACATTAACGCACTAAGCACATTGAAATGGATATACATTTTGTACGAAAAAAGATTGCTCGTGGTCAAGTTCGTGTCGATCATGTTCCGTCGTGCTATCAAATTGCTGACATCTTCACTAAAGGTCTTCCGTTGCAACTCTTTCTTGATTTTCGAGATAGTCTCAATGTACGCCAGCCTCCGTTTTGACTATAGGGGGTATATTAGTTTATGTAAATATTTATTAATTTTGGGATGTATATTTTGTCAATAATCATAGTCAAAATATTGGCTTAATGGTAGGACATAATATTAACTTGATTATAGGAAGTAATGCATAATTCTAGTTTGTAATCTTATGTATATAGTAAACAAATAATGTGAATAAAGCACGAAAATTATTTCTATCAGTTTGTTGACTTGAAAATCCAATTGCAAAATCAAATTCCAAAGCTAAATTCAAGCATGCAGAAGATGTCATTTAAACCTCAAGCTTGTTCAAGTAAATTCAAGTTCAAAGCTCCAACTAAAAACAAGAGATTAAAAGAAGCTCCAATTTTCAATACTAAATCAATCAAAATTTTGATGATAATTCAAAGTTGGACGTATGTTAGAAGATGTGAATTTCAATTTCAAAGTTACAAAAAAAAAAAAAAAAAAAAAAAAAAAAACCAAAACCAATTCAAGGTGCCATTGAAGTTCAATTTTATTTTAAGGCAAATTTTACATCCACTTCAAGAATTAAAGTTTTTTCAATTTAATCAAGATTGTCCAAAATTATTTGAGAGCGTGACATGAAGCAAATTTTATTTGAACTAAGAAAAATTTAAGTTTGAAGTAAGAGCGCTCACTTCAAAATATCAAGATCCAATCAAGCTCTAAGTTAAGTCCATTTAAATTAAAAATGGGGCATATATTGAAAGTGACAATTTCACAAATTCAAGCCATGATCATTCCAATCCAAGGTTTTAAGGAAGGTAAGACAAGTTCAAAGTATCACCGTATCCAAAAGAGAAAAAAAAAAAAAAAAGTTGATCCAAGTTAAAGATCAAGTAAGTTTGGATATTACAACATTATATCCAATCCAAGATTCAAAGTGAATTAAAATTTTATCCATGTTTAAATTCAAGTTTGGGTAAAATTTTAACTTCTTCCAACTTCAAAGCTGAGTTTAAGTAGACCATAAATTCTACTTTAATTTCAAATTAGGATCTAAGCAAGAAAAATCAATTTTTTTTTTTTACCAAAATTCAAAATTTTGATTACTTAGCATAACATAGGTGTTACAAACAAATCAAGTTTATGACATAAGTTCATATCTTGATTAAATTAACATAAAGAAGTTGGCATCCAAGAGTTGTATGTTGAATGTTGACTTCAAACTATCTTTTTCAAGATTTATCCATACCAAATTCGTGCATAAATCTCGAAAAGGGGGCATTTGTTGACTGAGAAATTTCGGCCAATAAGAATTTGCCACGTCAAATTTATGACAAAATCTAATTAACTTTTGGGTCATTTACAAATTTATAATCATCCCAAAGTTAATTGGACCAGATATTGGCTTATTTAGAATTTGGATCCAAATTAAACAGTACTCGAATCCATATAGTCAAGCTCAAAGGTCATTAGGGCCCAAGTCTAATTGTTAGGCTGAAAGACCCATGAAGTCCACAAGGCCCAAGCCCAAATGCCACATGAGGCCCAAGCCCACGAGGCCAAGAAATTTCTATAACTAGAAAACTCTCCCTCATTTGCAAGGGACGAAAGTTAAGAAATTCAATTGAAGACCTAAGTTGAAAACTGAACACTCAAAAACTCACAACATCAAGTGAGAGAGAATTCAGAGCATCCAACTCTCCAAATTAAAAAAGCATTTAAGATCAGTTAGCGAGTCAATAATTCAGAATCAAGCTTTAGAATTAAGAGCACTCAACGACAAATGCTTAAACAAAACGATCGTTTCTTTGCCTAAAAGTTGAAGATTCAATCACCATTCATTTGAGAACAAGCTCTCGAGTCCTCAGATCAACATCTTCAAATTCTACATCCTGGAGAGAAAGAATTGGAGGATAAACATTAGAGATTATAACACATGAACATATTTAAATCAATAAAAATTCAAACTTCACTTACACGTGTCTTGCTCTTATATTTTGCAGTGAACGGTCATAAATCAAACAAAATTTTACAATTTTTCATTCAAAATTTAACCGTGATGACATTATTTACCATTTTTTAAACTCAAAAGTATTATTTATTTATTTTTTAAAATTATAATAAAAAAGAGATTGGAAAGAATGATCTCTTAGTCAATAGATGTACATTTGCCGAGTGGCACACTCATGTTGGCAAGGGGATTTCTAATTTGGAGAATCATATTCCACTCCACCATGCCAAACAACCCAAGAGCCTGCCTTTATTTATTTACTGTTTTATTATTCATTCATTTTGATCTATTTATTGTAGTTTTTTTTTTATCTTTGATGAATTTTGTGAACCCTACGCAGAAAAGTGGACGAGGTTTTGAATTGGCGATTTGACATTCATTTCGGAGCTTATTTGGCGCTTGTTTCAGTTCCTAGGGTTTATCCTCCTTCAATTGCTTCCACTATTATCTTCTCATGTGAGTAATTTTTCGCTATTAGCCGCTACTTTTTGCATATCCAGTACTTACATTTCCCTTCAACTTCGTCCTGCTCTGTCATCGTTTTCCCCACGAAATCGGTACTTTTATCTCTACATTATTGTGTTATCTTCAAGTTTCATGCTGTAAACTTATGCATTTTCTTGAAATTATGTGCTATGCTCGAAATATAATCACAGTTTAGATTTCTTATACTTTTCTTGTCAACTGTTTATAAACTTTATATTTCGGAAGTTTGGTGATCTCGCTTGGTTGCATATTCTAGTTAGTTGAACTGTTTGTGGCGTTTAAAGGCTAAGAACATAATATGCAAAACCGACGTGTTTGCCCTCCGGAGATTTGTTCATTGATATCCGTGACTTTTTGAGTACGCTTGCGGGTATACCGTCTGACCTTACAATATTTGGATGTCAACAAAACCATAGGAAATTAATTCCTACGCAGTTGGTCACCATAGATTGAACCCTTCAGCTCTTTGTAAATCAGTGACTTTCCGAGTCCGCTTGCGGGTATACTGTCTGACCCTACAACATTTGAATGTCAACAAAACTTATAGGAAATTAATTCCTACGCAGTTCGCCACTATAGATTGAACTCTTCACCTTTTAGTTACTCAAGGCTCTATTGATGGTTTGCTAGTCAGAGATAATTGCTTGAATTTGTTTAATGGTGATGCTGATACTGCACTAGAATTGAATTAATTTATTTTGCAGAGATTCCTGAAGCTGCGTTGACAGTCGACGG
Source organism: Sechiopsis laciniata (assembly GCA_037833695.1). Classification (NCBI taxonomy): domain Eukaryota; kingdom Viridiplantae; phylum Streptophyta; class Magnoliopsida; order Cucurbitales; family Cucurbitaceae; genus Sechiopsis; species Sechiopsis laciniata. The sequence continues at coordinate 12,251,783 of JBBMKA010000022.1, forward strand.
ACGGATATTAACCACATTGCATAGCTCATTTCATCTCACCTGCTGCAGGTATGGTATGCTTTTGGTTTAATTAACTTATTTTGTTTTTATATTGATTTCTCTTTTGAGCTGCATACTGTGGACCAATTTTCAAATAAAAATTTTGTTGTATTGACGGGTTGTTGTCACTGTTTTAAAAAGCTCCAAAAGGCGCGCCTCAGGCTCAAAAAGGCTCTAGACTCAATGTTGGCGCCTTGGCTTTCCAGGCACTCACCTTTTCATAAAACCCTTAGGTCCGCCAATCGCGTGCCTTGAGGATTTTTTTTATTTATTTAAAATCTAAGTAAAACATTAATGTTTTACTCATTTTTCTCTATTTTTAAAAAAATTCAAATTCAATAAAAAATTACTTCAAAGTTTTATTTAAAAAAAAACAATTAAAACCTAATCGTCAACCCTTAATCACCAATCCACTTCTCTATTATCTCTAATTATCTACAATGAAGGAGGGAATGAGGATGAATATGTATTTAGCGACCATAATTTTTTTTTTTTAGTACATATATTGGGGGGAGGGGAACCAACAAACCCTACATAGAGGGCACTACTGCTCTCAAATAATATGAGAGCCAAATACCGATTTCTGGGCTCGAAGCTGTGATCGTAGAGTTGAAATGGATTAACACCAAGTAAGATAACCAATCGTGACCATAAGTTTGAACTTTAGGGCTTTAGATTTTTATTTGGGATTAATATTTTAATGTTTCGAGTCTTTTATGGGGTGACTATGTAAAATACTCTATATTGAAAGAGATTAATATATATGTTTTGTGTATGTATACATGTATGCATTTTCTTTTCTATGCATGGTGCGCCTTAAGTAATAAAGCCCGCGCCTTTTGGTTCGCCTTGCATTTCAAGTTCCAAGGGTCATTGCACCTTAGTGCGCCTTGAGCCTTTTAAATCACTAGTTGTTGTTAAATTAAGAGTGATGAAACTTTACGACCTGTATGGTATCTAGGTACTGCGCTGATCGAGAGAGTATCTGAATCAAAAGTCTTTTCTTAAAGGGACTAAGATGCAAACAGGATCAGTTTTGAGGCTTAATTCTACTGTATACTCCGGTGTTCAGAGGGCAGTAGCTGCTGGACATCAAAGTGGACTGTGCTGTATAAACAATGTGCTGCTTGGACGTGGGGAATTGTTGACTAAGGATTGCAGGTTGTCGTATTCCTTGCCGTATTCTACATTTTCGATATCAAATACCTTGTGTCTCTCTTCAAGATTCCCTTCCAGAACAAAATCAATGGCTGCTTCTAGTGCTAAATCTGTTCTTGGAAATGTCTATGTTGAAAATTTGATCACAAATGAAGGAAAAGCTCTAGAGCTTGCAACACCTGTGGGAGTTTTTAACCATAGTAGTCATAGGAATTTTCAGAAAGCTCGTGTGGGTTTGAGATGGAAACAACAATCCAATAATTATCTACTCTCTCGGAGCAGTTTGATTGATGTAATGCATATGAAGGGCAACTGCTTTCTGCAAGTTGGATTGACCAATCTTCATGCCTCATCTCATGCATGCTATGCTGCTGGGACTGCTAATTCTCCAGCATTTGATAGCGATTCTCGTGATGACCTGTTAACGAGTTCAACCATTTTGTCAAGCAAGTATGTCTTCTATTCTTTCTCTTAGTTGATAAGTGTTTATTGTAAACCATTGCCTAGTGGTCGAAAAGGCCTTAGAAAACTAAGAGGCGATGACTTCAATCCAATGTGGCCATGTACCTAATAATTAATTTCCTACGGGTTTTCTTGACATCCAAATGTTGTAAAGTAAGGTCAAGCGGTATATCCCGTGTGAATAGTCGAGGTGTGTGTAAGCTAGTTCGAATACTTACGAATATAAAAAAAGTGTTATTGTAGGAGCTTTTAATTGTATATTGGTACCATAATCTTGTAGTTATAGTTACATTAGGACTATTTAGCTAGTAATGTTGAAATTCTTTGGACTGTCTTTATTTGGTAATATCATTTTGCGATGCATTATTGGCCTTATTTCGTCATGGATTTAGGGCTTATAGGGAATGGGTTTAAAGTTTAAACCATGATGACCACTTAATCTTCGATTTAATATCCTACTAGTTATATTGGTAACCTTGCTAAATGTAATAGGATGGAACTAGTCATGGTGTGTATAAGCTGATCTTAACAATCACAGATAAATGGAGTTATGGTTCTATACCTTGATAAGTATTGTCTTATTCTGTAGGGTTTTAATCGTAATTAGCCACAGTTGAGTTGCATATTTGAGAGTGTTTGTTGGGCTTATGCCTACGTTTCCTTTCTGTGCCATGTATGTATCTATACTATGTTGTTTTCTCATTATTGGAATTTATTTTATTTTTTTTTGTTTAACTAAAATTTATTTTATTGTTTTTTGTCTAACTAAAATTTAGTTGTGTTCATTAGCATTTAATTAAAATTTGTATCTTCTTTTAAAAACATTTAATTTTTATGGCAATTTGGATTTTTCCTATTATTGAATGCTTTATGCAAACAAGGGACTTTTTGATTAACCGCCTGTTAATGATCTTGATGTTGAGTTTTGTTCATTGTACTCTTTTTCCCTGTTTCAATCTCTAATCTTTCTTTTTTCCCTGTCCTGTATCATAAACCTTTCCTTTACTCATAAAGTGATTTAAACTTCCGCACAAACTGTACTTTGACATGATTTGTTTCAATCTCTAGAGGTTTATTAGGTGGAAGGACTTTGAAGCTGCTTTCAGGATCGTGCTATCTTCCTCATCCGGATAAGGAAGAGACAGGAGGAGAGGATGCTCATTTTATTTGTGTGGATGAACATGTAATTGGTGTTGCGGATGGTGTTGGTGGTTGGGCAGATGTTGGTGTCGATTCTGGGAAGTTTTCTCGTGAACTTATGTCAAATGCGATAAGGGCAGTACAAGAGCAGCCTAGGGACGCAATTGACCCTGCCAAGGTGTTAGAGAAAGCTCACTCAAGCATTACAGCTAAGGGTTCTTCAACAGCCTGCATCATTTCCCTTTTGGAAAAGGTAACCACTACTGCTAGTCCCAGAACTTCCTTGGTATCCATATCCTTTGTCTTTCTAATACTGTGTGGTGAAGGAGTTCATTGTAAGATCTCTTATCAAGTTTGAAATGAATGTGCTTACTTTTGATCTATGAATTGCTCTGTAGTGATTCGTGAAATGTATTTTCGTGTAAGAATGTCACTCCAAAAGTATGTCTTCATTCGACTTGGAAGTTATATATATTGAGTGCGTGCGTTAATGACATGGTTATCCCATTTCTTCTAAATTCATTACATGTAAAATTGACAACCCCAAAGTATGCTATTATTCATCTTTAGAGGTATATACTTTGGTGCTTTGATGCTTAGGATTAGCCAAGTTAATTCTTCTTACTATCTTGGACAATGGATTTATCATTATGGTGGGAAAATATATTTTTCTTAGAGAATTTTGTCTACACTTCAATTTTGTAGTTTCAGAATTACTTACAACCTATTTCACTTGTTTTTTGTTTGATTAGTGTCTTAATTTATATCCCATTCCCAGATGGTCCTCAGACATAAACTCCTATACATGGTTTACTTCCAATGAAGAACACAATAATTTGGTTAACAAATTTCTAGTTTGAAAATATGTAAATTAATATAAAAATAGTAGAATCGGATAGTTTCTTTTCTTTTTAATAAAAACATATTAGTTGCGTTTTAATTGCAGGGACTCCATGCTATTAATCTGGGGGATAGTGGATTCATAGTTATAAGAGATGGAAACACCATTTTCAGATCTCCCGTTCAGCAGCATGGCTTCAATTTTACTTATCAGTTGGAGAGCGGCAACGGTTGTGATTTACCTAGCTCTGGAGAGGTCTGTTCATTTTCTTCCAAGTTCTTTTTTTTGCACTTTTATGTTGCTTAAAATTTTAAATAACAATATCTTTACATGGGGTGGATGTCTCTGCGTCCATCAATTATAATATACATGGTCTCTTAAGAAAAAATAATCCTCATCTTTCTGCCACAAGGGTGTGGGGCCGAAGTACAAAACTTCTTTTTGAATGTGAACATACCCTTAGATTCAGCAGTTTATCTCGTTTTCTTCAATAATTTTTCTAATTTTCTAACCCAAAATGGCATGTCTTCCTTGAGCAATATGTTTGTCATATTGTGTACTTATGGATGGAAGACTATTTCTCCTTATCTTACATCTGTTTATGAAAGACACTGAAGAATCTTTCCTTTGACACTTCTGGCCAGATTTTTATGATACCTGTTGCACCGGGGGATGTCGTAGTAGCTGGAACAGATGGATTATTCGACAACCTGTATAGTAATGAGATTTCAGCTGTTGTAGTTGATGCAGTTACAGCTGGCTTGGAACCCGGAGCAACTGCGCAAAACATAGCCGCTTTAGCTCGCAAAAGAGCACTGGATCAAAACCGGCAGTCCCCATTTTCTGTTGCTGCTCAAGAGGCCGGTTATCGCTTCTACGGTGGTAAGCTGGATGACATAACTGTTGTTGTTTCGTATGTTAGTTCCACTTGTTCATGATAGGTTTTCTCTCTACCCCAATTAAGTGCACTCACTTTCCAATGGAGCCTGAATCAAGTGTATTTGAGTTAACATAATGGTCATTGTTGAGGAAGCTGCAGAAGAATGGTTTTTTCATCAATCATCGCACAAATTGCATGAGATTTCTGTAATACTGCTATCACTTTGTACTTCTGTTTTAGAAACAACTTTTTTAGGCAATGATAGAAACAATTTTTGAGTAAAGGAATAGCACTAGCATCCCACTGATTGCTGCAATTTCTTCGAGTTCTTGCTAATTATGAATAGATTCGATCCAGCAAATTATTGTTTTGATGATAAATAATTATTACCATGTATTCCTTACGAGTCTTTGAGTGCAGTAAATAGGTATATTCTCTTATGTATGATAGACTCCTTTTGTTAGTTCGAGTTGGTTAGGTTAGATGCTTATATAAGCACTAGTAGAACTTAAGGGCAGGATAGAAAAATACATTGACTAAGAATTAGGCCTCTGTGAGGAGCAGTATTTTAATAGGCGTGGCTTAAGTAAAAGGGTACACGTCTTTCTGTAAAGTCTTAAGATGTTGAGATCATTTTGGGCGTGTTCGGTTTTGGAGAAATTGAGTGGAAGTGAAAGAATTGAGTTGTTTGAATAAGTGATCGACTGCTCCTCCAAACAACATAATCGAATAAGGTTTTCCTACAAAATTTCAAACACAATCTTAGTCAAACTTTGTTTGGAACAAATGTTGGAATGAGGGGTTAGAAGTTTTTTTACCTGAACAAATATGGACAAATTTCATGATGTTCTTTCCCCCAACTTCCCCCCTATCCATGTATGCTCGAGATTCTAATTAATTATAAAATAAATAAATATAACTAAGCCGAAACACAAAAAACCTTGTATTTATGGTTTGTTTGTTTGATTATTATTATTGTTATTGTTATTATTTTTTAAAAATATTTTCATCCCAACTATATCGTCTCTTATTTGTGAATGTTTCTATTTATAGTGTGCCTCACAAAACAAAAACAGCATTTTTTTCTTTTGTCTTGCGCCAAGTCCTAAAGTTGAAATTGCAGTTTCTTATTCTCATGAACCTATTGAGTTTTATTTTTTGTCATTTAATTTCAATAATTCTTATTTAAAAAATAACAAAAATATTTATTTGTCTGGTGCCTTTGAGAAGGAGCAAAGTCTACTCGACTTAGTAGGTTACATCGATTCAAGCAAAACGGGACCGAAGAAAATCGAAGAATTTTTTGTACCCTGATATGTGTTCAAGTCGCCGAGCAAAACGACTAAATGATTGTCCTTTTGGGAGGCAACCCAATTTTTCTTTTTTACTCTTTATTTTCATTATTTTAGTCTTTGTTTTTTATTTTTATTTATTTATTTTTTGGTATTTTCTCATATAGTTTTTTCGTGCAGGGCATTAATTTTCAAAATAGCATAGCCACAGATTCTCTCAATACCAAAAACTATACAGTCCAAGTTGTTCACAAATCTAGGGAGTTTACTTTCCTTATCTTTTTATTGTTTTTTGTGACCATTGTGCTTAATTTGTTATACATTGGGGACAATATATAGTTTAGGTGTGGGGGAAGTTTAGATCAAAATTTAGCATGCTTATTCATACATGTTGATTTTCTTTTGAAACCTTAAGTCTTTGTTGATATCTTTGAATATCATGTAAGTTAGGAATGCATTTTAGTTTGAATTTTGAAGCATGAAAGAGATGATCATGATTAGAGTTTTTCTTAAATTTTTATGATAGTGTCTCATTGATTTATTGATTGAAAATGTGCAAGACTTAATGCAAATTACCTATTCGAGTGAGCAATTGAGCCTATAAGCAACTCGTTATATCCTGCTCGATTTATTTCTTGTTGAGTGATATCAAACTTAGTGTGCTTATTCTAGAACTTACTTGTGAATGCATTTTGAGACCATTATTTTTGGATTGATGCTTTAATATGATAAGGGCAATTAGGATTAACCACTTTTTGGCTTTTAAAATTTCCACCTTTGACTTTTTCCCATTAGTTAGCCACTTTGAGAATCTTTCATTTTTTCTTGATTATAGCACATCATGTTTTAGCCTTAGACCATTTCATTTGTTAGCCTCAACAGTTGTACTTTTGTCGAGACAAGAGAAAAATGTTGCATAATAGTTAATGGTTGAAAGAAAAAAAATAATAAATAAAGGGTGGTGGAAAGTGACAAAAAAAGGCAAAAAGAGAAAAAATTGAAAAATAAAAAATGCCTTAAAATAAAAATAGTTCAAAAAGAAAAAAAAAATTATTATATATTTTGGAGAATATTTTGGCAATAAAAATTGAGTCATTATAGTTTCTCCAAGATTTTTAGTGAAAGAATGAAGTGCGGGAATAAAGTTTTATCTTGGATAATGTGTTTTGTGTTTGTTATTTGACATTGCTATTATGCAAGATTCTTTTAGTCTTGATTATGAAACAACTAAATTTTCCTTCTATCCTACCCTTAACTAAGCCCCGTCACAACCTTTCATGAAGTCCCTTTTATTTTCGCATTCAATTCACTTATTGTGGTTAAAACTTGATTCACTTGCAAGCCAATGGTAATAACATGTTATGTCTTGATTTTGAGAGTACAAAGACCATAAACACCTTCTTGAGAGTATTGAGTGAAAACATGTGAGGGTGTTAAGTCTTGTTGCATTTGATTTTGATGAATTTGTGAGATGCTTGAGTTTTTATACAAAATGTATCATATGAATGCTCATTTTTTTGATTGTGATTGAAATACAACTTTGATGTGTGATTGACTTTATTGATATTCCTAGATATTAAGATAAACAAAAAGGGAGTAGAAAGAAGAGTTGATATGTTGAGTTGAGATATGCTTGAGGACAAGCATGATTTAGGTGTGGGGGAATTTGATAAGTCTAAAATAATGACATTTATTGTGTCAATCTTCCATATAATTTAATTGATTATTGTGCTTAAATATAAAAATTATGATTGATTTATTCTAGGTGGCTAATTGCTACATATGGATAAAATAAGGTTAAAAATATATTTTAGTTTGATTTTCTAAATGATAAAAAAGAAAATTGAAAATAGAAAAAAGGAAAATCAAAAGAAACGTACAAAATCATGTTATCAATTTATCCATGCTATACATGATTTTGTTATAAGTTATTATTTTGAATTATTGTAAATTGTAGCAAAGGGTTGGCTAATGTGTGTGATTGTGACTTTCCAAATTACATAGCTTACATGATAGACTCTAGAGAAACAATTAAACAAAATTAATTAATTTGTTGTCATCTTGGTTAATTGATTTTTGTTTGGTCGTTCTCAATAATTTTAATGCTATTATTAAGTTGATATGGAAAGCTATCATGCCCAATTGATTAAATAATAAGATTTGGTTTTGATGCTGGGTCAGAGTCAATAAAATAGGAGAACAATTGCTTATCGTGGCTTTTCCAAGTAGGTAGACTCATTCTTTGAACTTAAGAAATTTAAATAATTTTTGTAGCCTATGATCAAGATTGTAATTGGATTAAACTAAACCCTTGAATTGAAAGTTTTCGTAAATTGTTTGATTTATTTATTTTTATTGTTTTAGTTAGAATTTCATTCAAATACCAAAACCCCCTATTTTATTTGTTTTTAACATTGAGAAATTAATTTATAGCTCCTTTGGGATTCGACCTGATGCCACTATTTCTACAAGTTAGAGTTTAGTAAATCAGTATTTATTTTGGCGGGCTTCGGCAACCTGGCCAGACTAACATAAGTTATACCTGGGACAAAATAGGTAATTGTGAGGGACTTCGTTACCCTTGTTAGGTAGAGAGAGATAATGAATATACATAAAGGAGGAGAGGTAAACGGTTAAGTTATAAGACCTAGAGAGAAAAGTTCACCGACACACTTTTTCTTTTTTTTTTTTTTTTTGAAAAGGAGTAACTTTCATTAAACATAGCCATAAAATATCCATATATACAACCAAATCTCCCATTCTAAGGGACTTCAAACTGGTCCGTCTCCACATGTCGAAGCATGACCACACATAAATAAAGTTTCGCTAATAAGGCCAAGGACTATTAGAACAAACAGACAGTCGCATCATGATCTTAGCCGAAGTGGCCATAAAAACACTCCACATGAAAGATCTAAAATCTATCAACGCCCTTACCTTTGGGGTTTTAAGGTAGTCTTTGAGGAGTAGTCGCTAGTCCATATCACTTACTAAAGTAAAGAACTTCTCCAAAGAAACAGGAAAGGGAGCAACACCCACAATTGGGTGACCCCTCACCTCCACAAAATGTCTAACATCCTAACAAACTCCCAACCTTTATCTACCAGCTCAAAACATGCCTGTCTCAACGCACCCCGACCAATAAGAGGATTGAGTAACAATGACTCACAAAAGAAGACATGAATCCTAGAATGTAGTAATATTAAACTAATATAAAACCTAAATGCATATAAAATCATCACCATTGCTTCAGAATAAATAAAAAGGAAACTAATAACAGTACAAAAGGCCACTGGGAATCAGAATGGGATGGGCCAATTTTTTTAAAATAAAACCCACATAGATCGACCGGTCCAGTTTTTTGACCCCATGAGCAAACCAAATGTGCTGCACATTGACACTCTACCCCATGTGCATGTACTGCAGCTGTCAACTTTTTGGGCCCAACGTTGGTCAGGCCCTTGTCCCCATCAACGTGCCTTTCTTGATTACCAACGCCACCACCATTGATCTTCAACTATCTTCCAATGAAATTCAGCACCTCCCCGCATAATGGCGTATTTATTGTAATTTCCTTAATGGGTTGCATCTCTGGATCTACTTTCCCTCGATCAAAGGGGCTCGTTCCTGGACCTAATCCCTTGTTATTCTCAGATGCACGACGTCTTCATCCTCTTTCAACTTTTCACTCACCGGGACATAGATCTGCTCCATCTCTCACTTAGGACCGAATGACATCCTCCTAGATTTTCTTTGAGGTCTGTTTCTCCGAAGGTTTCCACCTCTCAATTAGCTCTGGGAAGACTCCAACCGAGCTCCCTTTCGCTCCTCGATCAGCTCATAATGAATTCTCTCAAACCCGCTAACAGATGAGCCCCCACACCGCCCACATCTAAGATTCCTTAGTATTAGAGAATATAAGGTTCCACTTAAAAACCAATTGACAATGAAGGGAGTAACTCATATGTTATTAGGTGAATTGCACATCATGTATTAGCCCATAAGGTGAGTTATGCTAACTTGGGTTAATTTGGGGGTTAGTTAACTAACCATGTGAGTGTGTATAATTAAGTGCTAGTATATAAAGTATATTTGGGGTTTCTCCTACCTTTGAGAAAGAGTTTAGAACCCTAGCCACCTTTTGATTCCTTTGAGCATATCAATGGCATTATGAAAGTGGATAATCAAGATAGATCAACACACATTGTGATAGTGGAGTAGCTATAGTCTAAACCACTTAAATCCGTTGTGTTTTTCTCTTCTTCTTGTTCCTTCTCTTTATTGTTTGATTCGTTCATCTCTATTGCATATTATTCTTGGATTTAGAATAGTTTAGATCTGGATTTGTGTAACAATTGGTATAAGAGCATTGAGGCTACCGTATCTGCTGTGCATCTTTGGATCTGATTTCATTTTTAATTTGGCATAATTTCTGCTGTATTAGACTAAAGTAGATTTTTGGGATTTGAGTTTTTTTTTCGTTATTTTATGATTTATAAAATTGAGCATCTCACAGCAATTTGTCCTTCAACATGTGTTACTAAGTCGGCTGCTAAGATTAAATTGACCGATATTGAGGAATTTTTCAATTTTATGAGCTGCTGCACCAAAATCGTTTGCGAATTTGGAATTAGTTCTTCATCAAAATCGACGAGTTCAATGAGTTTTAGTCACGATTCTATCGAGTTCGGTGATCAATTAAAGATCTGTGATGGTAGGCATTTGATTATTGATACATTTGAGTTATCAATATAAGCTGAGGTGTTCGATTGCGTTCGAATTTATGGATTAATTTGCAGCAGTCGCACTATATTTAACTAATTCGACGTCAAAATCTGATAGTCAACGCTTTATTCCTTTGATTGAAGGATTCTGCGACACCTTCAGTTGCTTCACCTTCAAATTGAAGGATTCTGAATTCAAGCATCTTGGAATTCCTTGTGTTCTTGAATTTATTTATAGCATTGTGGATTTTAAGATTGATAAAGCAGTGAGGTTCGTCTTGATTATTTCTTTTGAAAATTTCAAGATAATTTTTATATGTGCCTTTGCTGCTGTATGATTAGATTTTCCCAATTATGCTGAAATTGACTTGTTCTTAGTTAATATAGAGCTCAAATTTCATGTGTCTCTACCATATGAAAAGGTTCATAGTAGAAATTTTGATGTTAATGGCAGTTTTCATAAGGAATTTTCCTTGATAGTTATGAAATTGTGAGTCTACTAACAATTGACATGCTGTTTTTTAGGGTCGCAATTGTGAATATATATGTGGACATTTTGAAGTGTGTTTAAGAGTTGCTACATTGTGAATCTTGAGCTTAAACTTCTGTTGAGCAAGCTGATTTTTGTTATGAGTATATCGTTGTTGTGAAGTTTTTTAGAGTTGATTTGATATTCTGAGAATTTTGATTTCTGAGACTGATATTGTGATTAACTGCTTTGTTATCTGATTGGGTAATTCTAATTTGTTGGATTGCTATTTTTTTTATTCTGGTTGAGGCTTGCATCCTCTGATTATATTGTTTTACTGATTTATGATCATCTGTAAATATGTCGGCTAAGTTTGTAATTGATAAATTTAACGGGATAAGAGATTTCAGTTTGTGGAAAAGAAAGATGAAAGCCTTATTAGTGCAACAGAAAGTTGAAAAAACTTTGGACAACCCTCCAAATGGCCTGCTACCATGACAAATGAAGAGAAATTAGAGTCATGTGAGATTGCCAATAGCACTATTATCTTGCATTTGATCGACAATGTCTTGAGAAGACTTGGCGAGATTGATGATGTTGCTACTCTGTGGGCTAAATTAGAAGAGTTCTACATGTCAAAGTCATTGTCCAACAAAATATATCTGAAAGAGTTGCTATTCAGGTTTAGGATGGATCTGTCTAAGGGCTTGGAGGAAAACATTGATGCTTTCAACAAAATTTGTGCAGATTTGGCAAACACTAGGGAGAAGCTTGATTATGAAAATAAAGATGTGATTCTCTTCAATTCATTACCCGATAAGTTCAAATAGCTGAAATCAGTTATTAAATACGGTAGTGAGAAATTGACCCTACATAAGTTATTGACTCTCTTCAATCTAGGGATTTAGAGATAAGAATTAAGAAGAAGGATTCTAAGGCTCTTTTTATGAAAGGAAAATTTATCAAAGGTTAGAGTAGCAAATTTGGTAAAACTAGCTTAAAACCTGCAAAGAAGAAGAAAGAGTCGAAAGAGCAGAAAAAGAGTTTTATCTGCAATTACTACGAAGGTGAGGGACACATCAAGTACAATTGTCCCATTCTGAAAAAGGAAAGACATGCTACCTGTCAGGAAGTCTAAAGCAGATGCTCATGTCCTTGATGGTTATGATTCGATAGAGGTGCTTATGGCTAGAAATTCTGATGACCATTATGAGAGTCAATGGATTATGGACTCAGGTTGTACTTTCCATATATCTCCTTATAAGAATTATTTTGAGAATTTGAAAGAAATTGAGACAAGCAAGGTAACTTTAGGAAATAGCCAATAGTGTGAGGTTAAAGGCATTGATTCAATTCAATTTAGCATGGATGACGGTTCTGTCAGAGTGCTATTTGATGTTCGATATGTGCTAGGCTTGAGATGAAACCTCATTTCCTTGGAATCTTTTGATGCTACTGGTTATGACTATAGATCTCGTCATGGTTTATTGATGATTTGTAAAAACAACAAAGTTAAGATGTTTGGAAAGCTTGTTAAAGGACTTTATGTTCTTTAAGGTCAAGCTATTAAGGGCGAAGTCAATGTAGTTTCTGATTCGATTTGAAGGCTTCAAGATTATGGCATAATAGATTGGCCTACATCAGTCATAGAAGACTTGATTGCTTATCTAAGTAAGGACTTTGGAAGTTCTAAAGCCATCAACAATTGAAAATTGTGAGCATTGCATTTTGGACAAGTATACCAGATTGAGATTTAGAGCTTCACAGATAAATCAGATGGGATATTAGATTATATTCATTCTGATCTCTGCAGTTCTGCTCGGGTCCAAACTCATGGTGGAGCACGTTACTTTCTTTCCCTAATTGATGACCACTCTAGAAAATTATGGGTCTTCATGTTAAAGACCAAAGATAAGACTTTTCAGAAATTTAAAAGTGGAAGATTTTAGTTGAGAAGCAATCTGGGAAGCAAGTTAAGGCCTTGATAACAGATAATAGGTTGGATTTTCTAAATAAAAACTTCAACGATTTGTGCAAATAATTTGAGATTAAGAGATTTCTGACTGTTCTTGGCACCTTCAATAGAATGGACTTGTAGAGAGGTTCAATAGGACCATTTTGGAGAAAGTTAGATGCATGTTATCTTTTTCTGGTTTCCTCAAAGTCTTTTGGGGTGAAGCAGTTAACACTATTGACTACATCATTAATAGAAGTCCCTCGACTGCTTTGAATTTTAAGACTCCTCAAGAAATTTGGATAGGTTCTCCATCAAATCTGAAACATTTAAAAGTGTTTGGTTTGCAGCCTATGCACATACTAAGCAAGACAAGCTAGATTCTAGAGCCAAGAAATGTATCTTTATTGGATATCCTTCGGGAGTGAAAGGATACAAGCTTTGGCCTCTTGAATCAGGAGATCGAAAATATTTTGTGAGCAGAGATGTCAAATTCAAGAAAGAATTATTTCCCTGGAAAAAAATTTCTAGCATTGAAGTTAGAGATAATTCAAATATTGCCAAGCAGATGAGTTATGAGATTGAGTTACTTGGCAAGGATTCGAACACTGTTTTGACTTTTTCTTCTGCTTCTACATCGAGAGATTCTTCTACTGAGCCATTTGTGTATATCGATGATAGTGCACAATCTGATCCCGTTGTTGTTGCTCCTGAGCAAGAAGATGTTCCTGTTAGTTTAGAGAGTAATGTTCAGCAAATTTCCCCTGTTGTGAATCTGAACATTCAGTCATACCAGCTTACTAGAGATAGGCATAGAAGGTTAATTAGAGCTCCATTGAGATATGATGAAGCTCAGTTTGTAGGTTTTGCTTTGTACTGTTATGATGATGAAAGTATTCTAAATCGAATACCTATAAGTAAGCTTTGATTTCCAATCATTTTGTTGAATAGATTAAGGGATGGACCGGGAAATGACTTATTTGAAGAAGATTCAGACTTAGAATTTGGTGGAATGTCCTGAAAGTTGTAAGATTATTGACTGCAGATGGTTGTTTAAGGTGAAACCAGGAATTAAGAGATTTTCTTAACCTCGATTTAAAGCGAGATTGGTTGCCAAAGGTGACACATAAGAAGAGGGGATTGACTACATTGAAGTTTTTTCTCCACTTGTCAGAAATTCTTCTATTAGAGCCTTATTGGCTATGGCTGTTCAATTCAACCTTGAATTAGAGCAGATGGATGTGACTATGGCGTTCTTGCATGGAACCTTGGATGAAGATTTCTTTATGAAAGAACCTCTTGGATATGAAGTAGATGGTTAGTTTGACATGGTTTGTCATGTGAAAAGATCCATCTATGGCCTTAAGCAGTCGTCAAGGCAGTGGAATAAGTGTTTTGACTCTTTCATATCTAAGAATTGTTTTACTAAGAATTCTTTTGACAATCGTGTTTACAGAAAGACTATCAATGAAAATTACTTCATCCTTCTTCTATTGTATATGGATGATATTCTGATTGCATCGAGCAGTGTTGTTAAGATTAAGAGGGTAGAGGATCTGTTGAATAGCAAATTTGAGATGAAAGATTTGGATGCTACTAAGAAGATTTTGGGAATGGAGTTGAGCAGAAACCGTGAGGTCACAGTTTGAGTATCAGCCAACCTAAGTATTTGGCTAATATTGTGAAACGCTTTCATATGAAAATTTGGTGAAAACTCTATTAGCCTAGCATTGCAAATTGTCATCAAAAGAGTCACCATCTTCTGATGATGAAATTGAAAATTTGAATGGGGTTTATTATTCTAGAGTATTATGTATGCCATGATATCGTGTAGGCTAGATTGGGACACTTGATGAGTGTTGTTAGTCAGTACATGAGCAATTCTGGTAAGCCTCACTGAGAAGCAGCTAAATGGATATTGAGGTATATTAAAGGCTCCGTCGCGAAGGGTCTTCTATATACGAGATCTGATAGTTCTGAAAAATCCATCCTGACAGGTTATTTTGATATGATAGTTCGAAAATGTTATTAGTTAGAAGTCTAGCTTGCAGTCAATTGTTGCTTTGTCTTCAACTGAAGCAGAATTTATTGCTTTGACTAATACTGTTAAGGAGTCTTTGTGGCTCAAAGGTTTAATTTTTGAAATGCTTGATTTAGACTGTTTGATTGCTTTGCATTGTAATAGCTAGAGTGCTCTGGCATTATCTAAGAATCCTGCATATTGATGTTAGATTCCATTTTGTTAGAGTTGTGTTGTTGAGAATAGGTTGTCATTGCTAAAGGTGAACACGGTTCATAATCCTGTAGATATTCTGACAAAAGCCTCGTCTTCCTAGAGATTTGAGTATTTTTGTGATTTGCTTTGTATGGACGAATTCTGAACCTAGTTTGTTTGGCATTCTGATTTGAGCTACTTTGTTTGAGTAGCTTCTGATCCAGGTGAGTCTGGAATTATTATATTATGATTGTTCAGTTTGAACGGGTTCTGATCCAGGTATGTCTAGAGCTTCTGATGATTTTGAAAACAATTTTGATATTCTAATTGGCTTTTGTTTTATGATATGTACTTCAAGAGGGTATTTTGTTATTAGGTGAATTACACATCATGTATTAGCCCATAAGGTGAGTTATGTTAACTTGGGTTAATTTGGGGGTTAGTTAACTAACCATGTGAGTGTGTGTAATTAAGTGCTAGTATATAAAGCACATTTGGGGTTTCTCCTACTTTTAGAAAGAGTTTAGAACCCTAGCTACCTTTGAGTATATCAATGGCATTATGAGTGTGGATGATCAAGATAGATCAACACACATTGTGAAAGTGGAGTAGGCATAGTCTGAACCACTTAAATCCAGTGTGCTTTTCTCTTTTTCTTGTTCCTTCTCTTTATTGTTTGATTTGTTCATCTCTATTGCATATTATTCTTGGATTTGGAATAGTTTAGATCTGGATTTGTGTAAAATCATATCTCTTATAAATATTTTTTGGATCCTCCACTTTTCCATTGTAGGACAATTGTGAGATCCTAACATGCTCCAGGAAGATGGTACCTCTTTTGGGCTACCAATCTTGGATCGGTTCTCAATTTTATTTTTATTGGACCGATACCCATTTGAGTTTTATGGGCTCTGTTACCATATTAGAGAATAAGAGGTTCCACCTAAAAATCAATTGGCAATGAGGGGAGTAATTCATACCTCTTATAAATACTTGTTGGATCCTCTACTTTTTCAATGTGGGACAATTGTGAGATTCTAACATGCCCCCTCAAAATGGTGCCTCTTTTGGGCTACCAATCTTGAATTAGATCTCAATTTCATTTTATTAGACCGATACTCGTTTGAGCTTTATGGACTCTGATACTATATTAGATAATATTGAGTTCCACCTAAAAACCAATTGACAATGAGGAGAGTACCTCATATCTCTTATAAATACTTGTTGGATCCTTCACTATTCCAATGTGGGACGATTGTGAGATCCTAGAAACCTTGACAGGGCCACATAACGCACATCATGGTGCCCCCACACACCCCTAGATGATCTCCAATGGAGAACTCCCGGAGCTCCGAAAGGAAAACTCTCTCTCCAAGATTTAGAGAGAAAGAGAACTTCCTAGTTTCATAATAGCTTGTAGTTATCTTTAGCGTCATTGTCTACTTATTTGTGTGTTTGAGACTTTTATGCTTGTTCCAAGTTCCATTAGGTACTTGGATATAGATCTCATTCAGTTCTGACATTATGATAACAACAAAATCGTTGGTAGAGAGATGAGTTTTATTTTATTTTTATAGAAAATGAAGGACATTTTCATTGATTAAATGGAAATTAGGAGATAGAGGAGGGGGTGTGGGAGACTGGTGTTCATATCCACTGTCCAAACCACAGAAGAAGAAGAAGAAGTCAGACACGCTGTTGTTTATAAGCTTCTCAAATGAGGATGATGTTGAGGCCGACGAACATCGGGAGGGGGGAGAGGGGTTGCCACTGCACTTGTAACGGCTCAGTTTTCCATTCTGGTTCCCCAGGTATGTTCGGTTGTTCGGTTGGGCTGTTAGGGCAGTTTGAGCCTTTAGAGGTATTTTGGTAATTTTGCCTTCAGGGTTAGTTTTGTAATTAATCAGGGTTCAAGGCTGTTTCTGTTATTTGTTGAGTTCGGGTTATTCCTTCGTTTCAGGTTTCCAAAGTTTAGAGTTGTTTTTTAGAGGCTTGGAGGTCAGTTTGCTTAAAAAAGAAAAAAGGAAAATATTTGTTTAAATTTCCCTTGTCAGGACTCGAAGGCCGGATGACTTGACACGTGGCATTTGGAGGATGTTGGATCGATTAAAAGGAAAAAATGGGGAAATCAAATGGTGTTTTGCATTTTTCCTCCTAAAGCCCTAGTCATATTTTCTCTTCTCTTTCTCCAACCCTTACCGCAAAATCCCCTCCCTCTCACGACCTTCTTCTTCCTCTCTATTCCTTGCCGAGATCATCACCACCGAAAAACCCCATCGCCAATCACCCTTTGCGCAGCCCTTCGTCGCCGTCAAAAAGCAGCCCCTCGGCTGCGCCATCGCTGCCGATCCCTCGCACGCGTCACAGTCCCGATCGCCAAGCCATGCCTCTGTTTCCCTTACGCAGCCGCAGCCTCGTGATCGCAGCATCGCGATCACCCAGTCCCGCACGTCTCCGCCCACACTCATGCACCGGATCCCCTTCGCACACGCTCTTCCGCTGGACGCTTCGCCCTTCGCGTCTGCCCGCTGCCTCACCCTTCGCCGAGCTTCTCACCAGCCACGCCTTGTTCACCCACACACAAGGCTTCGCCCTCGCTTACTGTTCCGCACGCGTTCAGCCCCGGTCAGCCACACTTTTACCTTGCAAGTGTAGCGTAGTCGAACAGCCCCAGTTCAGCCGAGTTTTGCCTTGTTGAGAGCCCTAGCTTATCGAGAGCTGCCCTTCTCCGTTTTGGGGTAATGTTTCCCAAGCTTTGTGCGTTAGTCGTTTATTACTTAGTTTATTAGAGTTTAATTGTATGCTTGTTGTTTATTGCCTAGGGTTCGTGTTGGTTCTGCAGTTCAATGAGCACTTTTTATTTGTTTGTGATTTCTGCTTGCTTTCCAGGTAAGAATTTCTTACCGAGGTTGTGTGGGCCCTGTGAAATATTCATTGATTGTATTCTTGTTGCATATTTAATGTTTACGAGCATGTTTAGGGGATAGAATTATATGTTGTTCTATTCTGCTAGCATGATTGTTCCTGTTTCCACATGTTAGTGCCATGCTAGGTTTGTTCTTCCAGCATGCTTTGATTCCTATTTAAGCTCGTAGTACCATGCTAGGGTTTTTATGTTGTTGAGCACGTTTGTTTGATAGGGAACATGGTCGAGTATTCTTAGAAAAAGCTTGTCAGGTTGTTATCATTCAGAGGCTAAAAGCGGACATAAAGTAATTTGTCCCCACAGGTCGGGACGAGCGAGGACAGAATCCCGCCTCCAGCAGCCTGGTGTGGTCTAGCTCACCACATCGGCATAAGCCTAGTATGTAGCCTTCTAGAGAGGAACCATTCCAATGGTGCAAGCCTGCCTTAGCCGGTTCTTAGCTTCAGGCATCGGTGGTATTCAGGCTGCTACAGTTGAGTGTGAGGGCCTCGCACTACTGTAGATCAGTAACACCGCTTCCGAGTCTTTAGGCATGCGTACCTAGACCGGCGTAGTTTTTCCTTAGGCCCCCACATTTACTCAGTTTGCAGCAGCATGCGGTGCGCGCGCACACGCGTTAGGCACCGAGAGGAGAGCTCCCTCGGGCTAGTGTTCGTGAGTACACCATTTCCTTTTCGAGTTTAGAGCCAGACACTGGGTACTCTCTCGGATGTCCCAGGACTAGTAGTGGAGAGCTGGTCAGGACCAGCTTTTGAGTTGGTCACTTGGCCGAGGGTATGAGACCTTCGAGGATATCTGTTTGAGATCAGCTTTTGAGTTGGTCATTTGGCCGAGGGTATGAGACCTTCGAGGATATCTGTTCAGGATCAGTTATTCAGCTGATCACTAGGTCGGAAGTAAGAGACTTTCGATGACTCAGGAGTTGTATTGACAACTCATTTCAGAGATTCTGTGTTGGTAACTGTTTGCATGTATACTTGGATGCTAGATGATATGTTGTTTCGTACTGTACCCCAGTTGGAGATTCTTACTGAGTGCCGTTGTACTTACCCTTATTTTCTGTGGTTTTTCCACCAGGTAACTTGGGACAGCACTAGGACGGCTAGCAGAGGAGCTGTGTGATCATTGGAGCTGCTGGTTAACTCTGATAATGTCTTTTATTTCTTTATTCAGTATGTAGTTGGACACGGAGTCCATAGGAGGATTTTGCATTTGTGGTTTAAACTGTTTATGGATTGTTGAATAAAATTACTAGCCAGGAACTTGTTTTGTTTTAACAGGTTTATGCTTGGATGATTTTAATTTCAAGGAGCTTTATTTGCATAAGCTGTTCATATTGTTTTAAATGCTTTTACATACATGCATGCTGAGTAAGAACTAGATTTATGACTGTTTTTAGAGTCGGGTTCTTACAGCACTGGAGAAGATGTTGCTCTATGTCTATAATGATCGAGATGAGCGTTGCCACCGCGCTGGAGGAGAAGTTCCACGAAGAAGAAAAGAGTGATGTCACCGCTTTGAGGGGATGAGAAAATATCAAGATCTTTTGCTTCGTCAATGGAGCAACCGACAAACAAATTTGGGAGGAAAAATAGAGAAAGCGCTGCCACCACTCTGATGGAAGGTGAGTGAAATCTAGTGTGCTAGGTCGGTAGCCAAGGTCGTGGCTGTTCTGGTGAGATGAGGTGGAGATCAAAAAATGGGGAAGAGGCGATGGTGTCTAAGAACGAGGGCAGCGAAGGTCGAAGAAGGTGAGAGGCAGTAGAACAAAAGAATCTGTGGAGGATGGCGAAAGTGGAAGAGAGGAAGACAAGGCGTTTGAGAAAAAGGCCGACGAAGGTTGGATATGGTTGAAGAAGAAGAAAGGAAGGGAGATGCAAACGCTGGTGTGAGAATAGCGAAGATGAAGAAGAAAAAAAGAAGAAAAAGTAAGGGCGCTCGTCGAAGTGCTCCCCCCGACGTCAATAAAGCGACGCCAGGAAGAAGGGTTCACGATTAGGGTTTTAGTTCGCGATTAACTAAAATTAATTTTAGGTGAATTCTTCAATTAACTTTATTCATATATATATATGATTGACTCTATCAGTTTGCTAGTGATTGACTCGATCAGTTTGTTAGTGATTAACTCTACAACTTTCTGGAGATT
>JBBMKA010000022.1:12274223-12290151 GCA_037833695.1 Sechiopsis laciniata
TCGATATGACTAAGGCAGATGTTAATACCACTTGTTAAGGGACGAAAAACCTAACCCAAATTTCCACATTGTTATGATATTGTCCACTTTGGACAAAACTCCTCATTACTTTATTTTTTTGTTTTATCTAGAATACTTCATATTAATGGAGATGATTGCCTCTTATTATAAACCCATCATCTAGCTCCACATTTAACCAAGGTTAGATTACTATCACTTTGTTTATATTCCCAACAATTATTATTATTATTATTCATGTAAAAAAAACAATTATCATTATTTTTTGAATTTTCATACACACATGACACAAGGATAAGTTGGAAATTTTGAGATCACTACGCAGAAAACTGGAGGAAGTTTTGATTTGGCGCTAGACATTCATTTCTTCTTTGGCGCTGTTTCACTTCTAGGGGTTATACTCGTCCAATTACTTGCAGATTTTTCTTCTCAGGCGAGCGATTTTTCATCGTTGCCCGCTACTTTTGCTAATCTCCGGTAGATGCATTTTCCTCCATGTTCGCCCGGCTCCTCATACTAACTTCAATCATCAACTCGCTCTCTCATCGATTCTTTTAAGAAACCGGTACTTTTCTCCTTAGATTATTGCGTTTTTTTCAAGTTAATGGTGTATACTTATGCAATTTCTTGAAATTCTCTGCTATGGTCGAGAGATACATAGGAAATAATCACAGTTATGAATTCCTTTTCATTTTCTGTCAAACTGTTTATAAACTTTATAGTTTGGAATTGGAACATGGGTAATCTCGATTGGTTGCATATTCATGTTAATTGAAGAGTTTATGGCGTTAAAGGTTACAAACGAATACAATATGCAACGCCGATGAGTAGGTTTGTTTTGAGCTGCATTCTGTGGACGATTTTTCAGATAAAAAGTTTGTTGCATTAACTGGTTTTAGATGAATTGAGAGTAATGAAATTTCACAGCCTGTTGGTATTCTAGGTTCTACGTTGATTGAGAGATGCTTTATAAGGGACTAAGATGCAAACAGGATCAGGCTTAATTCTACTATATACTATGGTGTTCAGAAAGCAATAGCTGCTGGACGAGGGGAGTCGTTGTCTAAGGATTGCAGGTTGTCTCATTCCTTGCCATAATCTACACTTTTGCTGTCAAATACCTTACATTTTTCACCAAGACTCCATTCCAAAAGAAAATCAATGACTGCTTCTAGTGCTAAATCTGTTTTTGGAGATGTGTATGCCGAACATTTAATCTCAAACCATAGAAAAGCTCTAGAGCTCGCAACACCCGTGGTAGGGTTTGGCCATGCGAGTCGTAGGAGTTATCAGAAAGCTCATGTGAGTTTGAGAAGGAAACAACCAACCAATAATTATCTAATCTGTTGGTGTAGTTCCATTGATTTAATGCGTATGAAGGGCAACTGCTTTTTGCAAGTTGGGTCGACCACTCTTCATGCCTTATCTCATGCATGCTATGCTGCTGGGACTGCTAATTCTCCAGATTTTGACAGAAATTCTTGTGATGAGCAGTTCACTGGTTCAACCATTTTGTCAAGCAAGTATGTCTTTTATTTTGTCCCTTAGTTGGTTAGTGTTTATTATCGGAGCTTTTAGTTGTATGTTGGTACGTCTTTCTTTCAAGCTATTAGTAATTAGATTAGGACTATTGAGCTAGTCTGAACACTCACAAATATAAAAAATAAAAAAATTGATTGTCCTCTTAAGAAACATTTAATTCTATGGCAATTAGGTTTTTCCTATTATTAAGTGCTTTATGCAAACAAGGACTTTTGATTAATTGACTATTATTATTATTTTTTTTGATATCCGTGGACAGTGACTGTTCGGACCAGCTTGCGCGCTTTCGAGAACAGGGCGTACTAGTTCTCGAGAGTGAAGCATCTCGGCTAATGTCATGAGACATACCGCCTGACCGTACAACATTTGAATGTCAAGAAAATCTGTGAGAAATTAATCCCTAGGTAGGTGGCCACCATGGTTGAACCCATCACCTTTTAGCTCTCCAAGGTTTTCTTAACCACTAGGCCACTCCATGATGGTTGATTAATTGACTGTTATTGATATTTTGATGTTGAATTT
This sequence comes from Sechiopsis laciniata, assembly GCA_037833695.1. Classification (NCBI taxonomy): domain Eukaryota; kingdom Viridiplantae; phylum Streptophyta; class Magnoliopsida; order Cucurbitales; family Cucurbitaceae; genus Sechiopsis; species Sechiopsis laciniata. The sequence goes on from JBBMKA010000022.1 coordinate 12,276,306, forward strand.
TGTTCTTTCTACATTTTTTTCCCTCTCGATCTCTGTAACATTCTTTCTCATGTGTCCTGTATCATAAACCTTTACTCACAAAGCCATTTTATCTTCCATGCTGACAGTACCTGACATTGATTTTCGATCTCTACAGATTTATCAGGTGAAAGGACTTTGAAGCTGCTTTCAGGATCATGCTATCTTCCCCATCCGGCGAAGGAAAAAACAGGAGCTGAGGATGCTCATTTTATGTGTGGATGAACACGTAATTGGTGTTGCCGATGGTGTTGGGGGTGGGGCAGAGGTTGGCGTTGATGCTGGGATGTTTGCTCGTGAACTTATGTCAAACTCGATAAGTGCAATACAGGAGCAGCCTAGGGACTCAGTTGACCCTGCCAAGGTGTTAGAGAAAGCTCACTCAGGCAGTACAGCCAAGGGTTCTTCAACAGCCTGCATCGTTTCCCTTTCTGAAAAGGTAACCACTACTGCACGTCTCAGAACTTCCAAGGCATCCGTATCCAATGCCTTTCTAATGTTGTGTGGTTAAGGAGTTTATTGCAAGATTTCTTACCAAGTTTGAACTTTGAAATTAACGTGCTTTACTTTTGGCCTATGAATTGCTAAGTTCTCGTGTATGAATGCCACTCCAGAAGTATGTCCTCATTCAACCTGGAAGTTATATATTGAATGCGTTAATGACATGGTTTGTTCCATTTCTTCTAAATTCAAAATCATGTAAAATTGGTAACCCAGCCATTATCTATCTAGGCTTCTACTTAGTTGTCTTAACTCTTCTTGCAGCTTGAACGATTGAATTATCTCTATGGAAATAATATTCTTAGAGAATTTTGTCTACAGACTAAACTTCAATTTTATAGTTTCAGAATTACTTATAACCTATTTCACTTGTTTTTATTTGTTCGCTTAGTGTTATAGTTTATATCTGAGATGGTCCCAAAACATCAACAACTATCCATGGTTCTCGTACAATGAAGAAATATAATTTGGACAACAAATTTCTAATTTAAAAATATGTAAAATAGTAGAATGGTAGCTTCTTTTCCTTTTTCTATTAAATAGAAATATATCATTGAAAAGTTTTGTTTTAATTGCAGGGGCTCCATGCTATTAATCTTGGGGATAGTGGATTCATAGTTATAAGAGATGGAAGCACTATTTTCAGATCTCCAGTTCAACAACATGGTTTCAATTTTACTTATCAGTTGGAGAACGGGAATGGTGGCGATTTACCCAGCTCTGGAGAGGTATGTTAATTTTGTTTAAAGTCTCCTTTTTGTACTCTTATGTTGCTTAAAACTATAATATCTAAAGAAGAGACGGAGGTTTTAGGCTTTTATCTATGCTTATATTTAAACTGAGACTATCATTTACTCGGTTTCTTAGAAGTTAAAATAATCCTCATCTTCATGCCACCAGGTTGAGGGCCAGAAGTATGGCACCTAATTACAATTGTCAACAGACCATTAGATCCAGCAGTTTATCTCGTTTTCTTCAACAAATATTCTAATTTTTTAAACTCAAAATGGCATGAAGTCCTAGAGCAATAAGATTGTGATATTGTGTACTTTGGACAACTTTTTACCCATTGGTTTGATAATGGCATACCTTACCTTATATCTGGTGTGAAGAATCTTTTCTTTGATTGTGTTGGCAGATCTTTATAATACCTGTTGCACCGGGGGATGTCGTAGTCGCTGGGACCGATGGATTATTCAACAATCTATATAGTAGTGAGATTTCAGCTGTTGTAGTTAATGCAGTTAGAGAAGGCTTGGGACCCGGAGTAACAGCTGAAAACATAGCTGCTTTAGCACGCCAAAGAGCAATGGATAGGAATCGGCAGACTCCATTTTCTGCTGCTGCTCAAGAGGCCGGTTATCGCTACTACGGTGGTAAGCTGGATGATATCACTGTTGTTGTTTCGTATATAGCAAGTTCCACAAGTACGTGATCTTTTCTCTGTAGCACAACCAATTAAGCTTACTTTGTTTCCACGATGGAACCCGAATGAAGTGTGATTGTGATTGTGAGGATGTTTCAAAATATTTTTGCCTTTCAACAACGTTAAAAATACATTTGGATGGAAAATATTAATAGATAATGTGTTCTCATCTTATTTCGTGGAATCAATCTCTAACTTGACAATGAGTGAAGTAGCACATCTATTTTATAAAAGTTAGAGGACTTCATCGCCTTTGCAATATGTGATCATCAACAACTCGTACATAAAGATTAATACTCAAATTTAAAGTTCGTGTGTGACTATGTGTGTTTACTTAAATTTCAAAGTTTTTCTTTAGCAATAGTTAATCTCACTTAACTTAGATATTTAAGGCACACTTCAACTAGCCCAACATACGGCTGAATAAAGTTTGCAACTTAGGTTAGCATGCAATGACTTTCATTGTGTTGATGGTGCATAAAATTATTCAATGCAATACTAAAAATGTATGGATTGAGTTTTAATGCAGTGTAAGAATGTCAGAATATCGTTTACATGATCACTATTCACTTCATTGCCACAAATATAATTACTCAATTTTATTTCGGAAAGAAATATAAAGATGAATAAGACAAAGAAAAAATAAAAATTAGAAAACAATTAGGAGAGAGACATATCATAAAGAATTAATTTTTCCATTTAGGTCAAGGTTATTAAAAAAAAAAAACAAAGATTCATTATTTCAAAAAAAAAAAAAAATACCAAGATTCATGTGTCAATAATCCATATATATAAGTCAAGAGAACAAAGGGAAGAATGGACTCGTGCAAGTACAATAATATAACAAATGTTATCGATGAATTTTAACATTTTTCATCTAATTAAATTTAACATTAAATTTATTTTTTTAACCGTTTTTTTAAAGGTTGTGTGTATTTTTAGAACTTTATAAAGTTTGTTGGCATTATTAAAACGAAATTTTGATGTTTTCTATTAAAAAAATTAAGGGTAAAGGTATTAATCATGGGTATTTGTTTAAAAAAAAAAAATCATGGGTATTTTTATCAATGTGTCTTAACCTTTTCTATACACAATTTAGCCTTGCCTTTTTTTTTTTTTCTTTTTTTTTTTTTTTGAAATCATTAGCCTTGCCTTTTGTATATCCATGAGTAAGGGTATTCGATAACCTTGCAAAAGCAGGTTTTCTTTATGCTCCTCCTTATATTCATCTTTTTTTAATATATTTATTTATTATATAAAATTCATTTATTAATTAATTTTTATAATCAACTAGATTATTTAAAAATCGTTTCACAAAAATATATTGAATATAATATAATGTGTATTTATTGAAATTATTAAGTAATTAATTAGTAATTTTTTAATAAATTTAATTAAATGATATGAAAATTATGTTAGATTATTTAATTTGATAAAAATAAATGGATATCATCATCATAGTTATATAAATTTAGATAATAATTTTTATATGATTCTCAAAATCAATGATATTCCTCCTTCTTTGTTTTATTTTATTTTAATATATATATATATATATACACACACATATTTGTGTTCGGGCTAATTTATGCACATCATGTTTTCTTTATTTTTGTGCCGTTCAAAACTTAGGCAAACTTGTACAATTTATAATCGTTAGGTATATGAGAAAGTTTGAAGCAAACAGCCTTGGCCACCTGAAGAACCCTTCAATGATCTTTCATTTTTCTTTTACTTTGTTTCTTTGATTAGTTAGGATTGTCCCTTCTTCATATCTACATTTTCTAATTCGATATTTGTGCTGAAAAATTTAAATTCACAACTATTTACGCTCATAACTATTTGATTTTTTGTTTTTTATTTTTGAAATTTAAATCTATTATTACTCAAATTTTCTATAATATGCTCCATCTTTCTTACAATGTATCCATCTTTTCTTAAGAAAGTATATGAATGCTAACCAAATTTAAAAATAAAAAAAAAAAAAAACTTTTGAAAGATATTTTTTTTTGTTTTTAAATTTTGGTTTGGTTCCTACAAATATAGGTGAGATGTAGATATCTAAGTAAGAATAAACATATGGTAAAATAATTGTAGGCTTAAATTTCAAAAACCAAAAACAAAAAATCAAATAGTTATCAAACGAGATCTTAATTATTAAATCATGTATCATATCAATTGAACTTAATTCTCGTTCGACTTGTGTATATCTACAGGGTTACAAGCAATACTTAGGTAAGAGTGGGTAAGTATTTTGAAAATACTTATCCACCCTTACAACCACACATTTTTAATTTTTTGCATTTCTCTCCCAACTTTAGCATTTATCTCTCCATCAATCAAAGTTAATTTTTTTTAAAAAAATAAAAATATGTGGCTCTAAGATGGATAAGTATTTTCAAAATATTTACCCACCCTTACAACCACACTTTTTTTTTTTTTTTTTTTGCATTTCTCTCTTCACTTTAACATTTATCTCTCTATCAATCAAAGTCAATTTTTTTTTAAAAAAATAAAAATATGTGGCTCTAAGGTGGATAAATATTTTCAAAATACTTACCTACTGCTCACAATTTTCCTGGTTTGACAAGTTGAATTCAGATATTTAGTGAAGGTAATCTGATTTTAGTTTTCCCTTTTTAGTTTTTAATTCCCACTCGAATAGTTGACGAGCCCAACTAAGACCCTCCCACTTGATAGAACATACTTTTTTGTCTTTTTAAGTTGCTTTTCAATTTTATATTTTGCATGTAGATCCACTTCCTAAATTAAGTCCAATTTTTATACTTTTAAATCTCACGTTATAAATGTTAGAATACGTTGAAAATTATAATTAATAATGTTAGAATATGTTGAAAATTATAATTAATTACTATTTAAAATATTATTCGATATTCTCTAAATTTTGTTAGTAAATTTTCTAGAACTCTATATTCTTTCTAGGGTATGTATTTGTGAAAAATTAATGAATACAAAACTTCCGTCATCACTTATTTAATTTTAACATGGTATCAAAGTCTCTAAAATAGTCTTTTAAGAACTTCATAGGTTAGCAATGAAATTGTTCGTGAGTTTTATCAATGGTGGTCATTCTGTAGATTTTTGGTCTCGTGTTCATGCAATTCATAGTGTGGTACTCAATAATCTTGTGCGTGACATTAAAGTTGCTAGTTCATCCGATCAATAAACCGTTCCAAAAAGAAAAAGAAAAATTGAAATAATTCCAGGGAGTATTTGATTTTGTAGGACTATTCTAAATGGTTTAGTGCAATTCACATGGTATTGGTCGAATAAGGCAGCTAGATTAATCCAACATACCCTCCCTCCCATAACCCTGATCATATAACTTTTCCTCTACCCTTCATCCACCTCCAAATACATATATCACATATGCATACACGCTCCAAGTCTCCAAGTCTTGTATATTGAAGCCTCACAATCACCATTTTACCCAACAATCCTATCCTATTACTAAAAGCAAGAACCTGAAGAGATGGCAATAACCAGTGGGTGATGCAACTGCTGTTTCTTTACTCAAAAAACTCAAACAACGTCTATCATTTTGCCTAAAGGCTGTTTCTGAGTTTACAGAAACCTCAAATGTGGTGAGATGATTGATGAAAATCCCCATTCTCTTCTGTAGCTTCGTCAACTTCCTCTTCATCGAAACATTGGAACTATATGCAAACCTTATACCATACAAGGATATCATAAACCGTACTCATTCCCATCTCCAAATTTGCTCGTACAAAATATTCAAAATAAACGAAATTTAATACTTATATCTATTCTAAATAATTTTGGATGGATAAAAAGTATTTATGTTAGTCATAAACTAGGCCCAAAAACTCATTAAACCAATTACATTGAGCCCAACTGTACATGGCCAATTCACTGAGTATGAATCTGTTATAAAGGATAATTGCTTATTTTGTTTAGCTGTTGAGAGTATGATCTTTTTGAATAGCTACTTTTGTTGTACTATTTCTGATTGAGAGTTGACAGCTTGAGATACATATGTTAGTTTGTTATATCCAAAATAGTTTTGGTTGAACCAATTTATGTTTGAGTAAAACTATATACTTATTTGAGCTTTGATGAATCTAAGTTAATCTAAACAGAAGTTGTTCAGTGAGCTGCTTGAATGTTGATATGCATATCCTGATTGTCTAATCATGTAGCTGAGGTTTTCATTCTTTTTTTTTTTTATTTTTTTTATAAAACAATATCGAGGGAAGGGGGATTCGAACCTGTAACCTCATGGTTATTAGGTTGTATAAGATGTCATTAGAGCTCTGCTCTTGTTACTCATGTTTTCATTCTGTACCAAAACAATTCCCCACATTTGAACAAAATATTTAAGTTAACACTTGACTGCTTTTAAAGACTTCTTCAATAGAATATTTTACTACTTTGAGTAGACTGAAGTAGCGCTCAAACTTAGTTCTTGTCGCTACTTTAGATAAAAAGAACTTAGTTCTTTCAATACTTACTTTTAGACTTGACAATATCCATGCCAATAACATCTCTCAGTACTTTAGACTCTTAAGTATAACCTTATCATTGTTAGGGGTTGTGCCCTAATCACCTAGTCGATTGTAATTAAAGAACATTTATTGTATTCCGTTGTCATTATAAAAAGTTATTAATTATTCCAATTGTTATTTAATTTTACATTATCCTAACCAAACATATAAATTGGATTAATGACGTTAAACTCAAAATTATTATTATGAACTCTTGGATAAGTATGTTGGACATGCAAGTGGATCTAAGTCCAAGTGAATAACCTAAAAACGTCTACAACATATGGATTGAGGTTAGACGCCTCTTCTTGGTGACACTGTTGGTACGACTCGTTTTGCCATAGTTGTAGATAAGCTGAACCTGGTTGTTCGTGTAGAGACATGTTAGTAGTGGGGGTGATTATACAAAAGAGTTTTGCATAAGATTGGACCATAAATATTTGATTCGTCTAAGTAATTCTATAAAAGACTTGGATCAATATTTCATTAGGATGATCGTGTTAGAGGCTGTGTCTAAAGACTTAGTAGTTTGTAATTAAAGAACATTTATTATATTCAATTGTAATTAATAAAGAGTTATTAACTATTATTCATTTGGTACTAAAAAAAAAAAAACTATTATTCATTCTTATTTAATTTTCACATTATTCTAACACATTAATTAGATTAATAACGTTAAACCCAAAGTTATCATTATGAACACTTGGACAAGTATGTGGAACATACAAATGGATCTACGTCCAAGTGTATAACCTGAACTTGTCTATAGTATATGGATTAAGGCTAGGCGCCTTGTCTTGGTGACACTATTGGTACGACCTGCTTTGTAATAAATGCAGACAACCTGGTTCTGGTTGTTCACGTGGAGACATGTTAGTGGGGGTGTCTATGTAAAGAATTTTGCATAAGATTGGGACCAGAAATATTTGAACCGCCTAAATAATTTCGTAATAGACGTTGATTAATATTTCACTAGGATGATCATATGCTAGTATGATTTCAATCTTGAGTGAGTTGTGAACTACTGTATGTGAAAACTTCATTTGATTTGTTGGTTTAATAAGCCTCTCACGTTGGGGATTGTCGTAGTGAGTAGTTGAAAACGGAACGTCATAATACGAAATTCACTTTTTCCCTATTCTTGTGGAAGTAGAGAAGTTGTTCACTTAAGGTCTGATTCCAAGGCTTAAACAAAGGATAACTGCCTCTAATTGGCTCGAGAGGATACGAGTTCATGGTTGGACCATGAACAACTTATTCATAAGAAGAGTTAGTGCACTTAAGGTGAAAGATGTACTTAAAGGGTAAGACTGACATTTGACCCAGTTGTAGTTTAGGAACAATTCATGAAGGATCATTTAACAGATGACCGATTATATCCATGGACATAACTTATCCTACAGTGCGAGAAAGATCAACACAAACCTTTAGTTGGATAAGCCTGTTATTAACGAATATGGATTGTATCTCGAGTCATTTAACTTCAATAGGTCCATAGATTCTCGAGCTAGCTCACAACTGACGACACAGTAATAGGTATGAAGAATTAGTTTGAATGATTTAAACTAATTAATTAATACGTTGGACATATTGATTATGAGTTATTTAGTTTAATTTATTAAACTAATTATTAATATATTGAATATATTAATAACTTAATATTTATTAGATAAATATTAAAGTGAGTTAATTAATATGTTGGATATATTTATTGGATAAATATTTATTGAGGATTTTATTAATACATGAGAAATATTAATAAATTATTTAATTATTAGATAATTAAATAAAAATACAATTAATTGACTAAATAGAGACCTTAGGTCTCTGGACATCATACACTACAATTCTTGATCCAACCTTCCCAAGAACTCTCATTCCCCTCTTTTTAAAGGCTTTCCACCACGCAATTAGTGGTTGGGCAAAGAATAGCCTAGAAGACACTTAAAGATCAATTCAAGACCTGTTAAATTAAATCAAACGAGTCATTCATAGTAATTTTTTTATTTGTAAACAAACAACTATCGTCCTAGGGAATTACATGTAGATTAATTTGATTAATCAAATATTAAAATCAACATGTATGATTTAATTTCCTAAATATTCACTGCTCATGCACATAATTCCAAACAACTGGTATTAGAGTAGATTTTTAATATGATAGTTGTTTATCTAATCAAATTGCTGGAGGCCCTGTAAGCCCACGCCTGTGTAGAGTAGATCGTTCAACACCTGCGACACAAACCCATTTTTGACCTATTGGTCCTAGTATCATAGACGGCCGAACGGCTGCCACCTAATTACTAGACTAACCTGCTATAATAATTCCAGCTGAAATAACTCATTCGAAACTCCTTTTTGCATTTACAGAAAAGAAGATATAGTATCAAACTTACAGAATGTCTTTTAAAGGAAAGATGGCTGCAAGGGTAGAGGTGTTCCCACGCCTCCAGCACCTTGGGCATTGTTATCTTCCATCATTGTGTTATGGTTGATCTGGAAAGATTGGTCTTTAGACGGATTAATAGATCTAAAGGCGATCGGGAAGGCCTACCATTTTCGTACGTGAATCCGAGTTTTTTTTTTTTTTTCTAAAAAAAAGTCTCACTTTAGAAAGAGAAAGGAAAGGACTTCCGACGGTTGCTTGTTGGGTTAAGAGAGAAGCTTCTTTCCCGAATGAAAGAGGAATGAAGAAAGCGAGAGTGTAAGGGCGAGGAGCGAAGCCACTCAACCAATGGGGAGGGGAGATTGAGATTCTTAATCTTGGGTTAACTTTTCTTTTAAGGGAGAGGGGCAAAGACACTTGAAAGAGTTTTACGAAGGTTTGACATCAACGGGTATTGCTCGAAATCTATAATATCCTCCTTAGCCGACCCTTCTCTATCAACCATTTAATCTTTCTCAGACATTTTCTCCTCCTTGATAACTGGACTAACCCCTTCAGGTTGCACAATAGAGATCAAGCGAAAGTTTTTATGAAGTTCCCCAGTTGTAGATTTCGAGGCCGCATCATCATCCATAGTTGGTTGAGAAGCGTTCATTTTTTAAGCATTATAAGGAACGCGCGTAGAAGTGGGATTATCCATATCTAGGTTAGCCTGGTATAGGAATAGTAGGGGTTTCATCTTGACTATTATAGATACTGATCTGCAGGTTCGGTGTACTCACTTGAGGCAAATAAATCAAACTTCATTTCAAGTAGCCTTTTTTCGAGAGTCACTTAGCCTCCCGGATGTGCGTTCCTAACGGGCAACGGTTTTCGCGCTAGCGTGCTCTACCATTACTTGTTCGGGAGAGAATAGAAGAATGCTGCTTGACATAGATTCCTTCTTTCTTTCCCCAGGCCGGCCCTGACTACTTCTTTCTTCTTTCCTTATTCACCTAGTAATTTAGTAGAGTAGGGGAAATACGCTTGTTGCGCTTTGCTCCGGATACTTTATTCACCTTAGGAACATTCCACTTTCATTTCTTAACCTTTCCCGTCTTTGAAATCCCACCTTCTTCCGAATTGAGCTCTGACTTTCCTTGCCCATCCCTTTCGAATGACTCAGTGTAATTTATTGTCATTGGATTGATTGTTGTAAAAAATTGATTGGTGGCATGATTAGTGGACATTAGTATTTTATTTTTTAGAACTTTTGTAAATCCATTGATTGAGAAAGCTTGTGCATTTTTATTTTATTTTGGAGACCAAAGATGGCCAAGAACACGAAGAACACAAGGAGTTAAAGACTAAGGAGGAGACCAAGCGATGGTCACCACAAGAGGCGGGGACTATCGTGACAGCCACATAGAGAAGGCTTAGAGCTTCCCAGGTATTCGACGACATTAAGCTGCAGGCAAGCAACCAGTAGGGCCACAACTTAAAGTCTCGGACTCTCGAGCCTGTGGTTTGGAGTCGCACCCGAAGTTGAAACTTGACCAGATTTTTTCACTTGTGTCCTCTCTAAGATCTCCCAAAGATTCTCAAGATTTTTTTTTAAAATTTAATTTAATTTAATTTTTTATAAATTTTATTTTAACTTAATATCTTTGGAAGATATTGGACAGGAAACATATTAAAATTAGTTTATATTTTTGGAAAATATAGGAAACAATTTTAAAACAAAATCTTGAGAATTGGAAAATAAGATTTTAAATTTTTTTTAAGGAATTATATTGAATATACATTTTTCATAAAATATTTACAAATCTATTCAACCTACTTGTATTTTTGTAAATCTATTTATTCATTTAAAAATCCTGCTAAATCATCTTTCAATAACCCCATTTTGCCCTCACCAGCATTTAACTCAATGATTTTTAGTTTCCTTCTAATAATATTCATCCTAATTATTACTTTCCTTCTAAAAATAGTATTCCTTAACCAACTTCTACCAATCTTTCCTATTCTTACTATTCTAGATCCAGCAAATTATTCTCCATCTTTTTTCCATCCACTCCGTTCATTTTGACGAACAAGACGACAGCCTCAGCGTGATTCCGACGTTTCATTGGCGACATCCAAAACTCCATTTTTGGAGTTTTTAAGTTCTAGATTCGACGTCCAAAGTTCTATTTCTTGTCACACCATCTCTTCTCCGCTGTCTTATGGTAACGAAGCATTTTCGGTGTTTTTGTTCAGTTATTTTTTTGGCTGATTATAGCTTGTTCTGAACATTTTCTGTCACATAATATTTAGACGCCCACACAGTACTGTCAATAGAACGTCGAAACTTATGCTTTCAATGTTTTCAGAACTTCTAGTAACAACAACGCAAGACCTAATTAGTTATAACAATACTCATGCTTTCAATGTTTTCGTTTCTTTTTCTTGATGACTCTCAAATAGAGTTAGAATTCAAGATAGTTTTAGATCATTGTGTGCGAAATTTATATAATATTCAAGGTGAACAAGGTAAAAATAAAGATAAAAAGGTGTAGTTTGCTAATGCTTACGCATTAGGGGAATAAATTGCAAGATATGATTTATAACGCTTAAATTGAAAGAATTAACACACTTAACACATACTTAGTAAGGTTTATGCTGATTAACTGTTTTTGCAGGAAATTATATTTGCGATGTAGTACAAAGTTAAGAGTTGAGACGCGCGATTGCGAGCAAGGCTTGCTTGGAAGAGAGGAATGCAAAGCACTACAAGTACAATAAGAAAAGAATCAATTAGAGGCAACAAGTTGACTAACCAGACACTACTAGACAGATTGCAGAAATTAAGAGATTCTTACCTTAGACAAATGAAAAAACAATTGGCAAGTTTAAACAAAGAAAGATGTCGCGTTGATTGATTCATGCCTATTCTGGAATATTTCGAGAGTTGACAAAGAAGCTTATAAAAGGCAATCTTTGTAATAGGTTGAGAAGAGAGAGTCTGGAGATTAGAAACTGAGAGTTATTGTTTTTTTTTTATTTTCTTTAATATCAATTTCAGTATGTTTTTCATTTCGCATTCTTTGTTCTTTGTTTGTATGATGAACTAATTTCCATTAGGCAACTCTAGAAAAAAGTGGAGTAGTTGTAGCATGTGTTAAGAAGAAATAGAAAGGTTTAACTGATGCATGTTAACTAGGAGCAAAGCTCAACAGTAAGTGTCAACCGGCCATCCACACAAACTAATAGGTTGTAAATCGGAAGAGGAAATAAGCTAAGTCTAGTTGCATGTTTAGTAGGTTAGAATTAAGTCCTTAATTCTTTGAATCAAAGTTTAGAAATAAGCGCGTAACTATTGCATATGTAGCGCCGGGTTATCAATACATAAAGTTGGGCAGAAGTTGGACTTGATGCGAACGGACGCGAGAGTGAAAGTTTGTAAGGCGTAGTATGTTAGTTATTCCTTACCGCATGTTTCTTCGCAGCATATTGCTATTGCTTTCCATCAGTATCTTAGTTTAACCTTATCTCTCTCAATCCTTTTTACTACTGCTAAAATTTCTTTCTGCTATTCAAACCAAACTATCATAACATCTATGCTTTTATTTATGTTCAATTCTAAACATCTCCTTAGATAAATCACAGTCCCTGTGGAGATCGATAATTTACTTATTATTTACTGCAGACTGCGTATACTTAGCGAGTGTGCGACTTTTGCACACGAGGCAACTCAGTTTTCCTTAATCAATACTGCAGGTCGAATTTCACCCTCACAGTTACTGTTTTATGGTTAGATTGTGTATATTATACATTTCATTAATTACTATTTTTCCAATATAACATGAATTTACTGCACAATACAGTGTTATTATACCCACTATTATTTATCCAATTGTGTTGTCCGTCTTATACTGTTTTGTTGTATTAAACAAGTTCAATCAGTATCCCAATCAGCATAACATATAGTAGTCTGTGGAATGAAAATGAGATGTACTATGATTATCAGATTTCTAAAATATATTTAGAGTCATGCACCCCGTATAGCCTCTTCATGCTTTCCATTATGACAAAATTAGGAATTTAAGATTTCATTGAAATGCTCTCAACCTATGTTAATCTAGGTCCTTGTCAATACCTCTTCAAGGATATTAAACTTCAGATTGATAATGATGTTGAATGGCTCTATAATATATTAACCGCGGGGACTATCAATGGGTGCACTATCATAGTTGATCTTAGGAATTGTATCGTCATGTTGTTTCTTTTATTTTTGGATGAATAATAATTTCCAAATTATTATTACTATCTGTTACTATACTGTATTGCAATGCTTGGGTCTAAAATACATTTACTAATTTAATAAGAACTCAAAATAATCAAGTGCATGTTCACCATAAAAAACAAATATATTTGCTAACAACCCAATCACCAACTTGCATTCATTAATAATCATATGACGTCTTTGATTAATAAACTAGCAATGTGTCTTTATTAAAAAAAAAACAATCACCATAAGTAAACCCACGAACATAACACAAATGTGTATAACTCCCGAAATGTATGGTTATAATACAGTAAACACAATACATATTGCCGGGTGTATGATTAACATTAAATGATAATTAAATATTTACAAGTATCATCACCACTGTGAAGTTTTTGGAGATAAATAATGACTATATTACAAATTCTGAAAATAATGACCATATTACAAATGCATGAGCATAAAACTAGAGGGAAACGATTCTGAAGTGTATAGTCATAATAACAAATTCCAATACAATAAGTATGTTCTATTTTTCCAACATCATGAGCATAAATTCGGATAAAATAATAAAGAGGTGTAAAACAAGTTGTTTGATAACTTTCTTTTCCTAGCAAGTTGTTTCACATGCAATCTGTCAGGAAATATTCCCTGCCCTTTAAGTTACACAATAAAGAACGTTTACGCATAGTGTACACTCGACTTAACATAAAACTACGGTATGAATATTACATTATACAATG
>JBBMKA010000022.1:12299992-12311227 GCA_037833695.1 Sechiopsis laciniata
TAATTATTAATTACTAAAATACGCTAATTATTATCTCCATAATAATTCCTATTTATATTTAGTAATTGTTGAGATTTTGTCTTAGGACACGATTCCTTCGTTTCATACTTTAAGAACTAATTAGAAATTAAACGTATAATTTTAGAATTTTAGGGCCAAAATAAGTTATAATCAATTGATTATAAATTTGAGTCACATATGTTGTTGAATTAAACAAATGTGACTCAAATTCAAAATTAAAGGAAGTATCTTATATATCTTATAAATACATTCAATAAAATGACCAAATATGTCATTTACACCAGAATTACAAGAATTACAAGTTTAGTTAAACATTCAATAAAATGAATGACTCAGTGACGTAAAAATTTCATTATTTAGTTATAAATCAGTTCAACACCAGAATTACAAGTTTGATCTCGAGAATCGATATTTGATACTCATTTATTTGAGAGCAGTGATATCCTCTATTTAGAATTTATTGTCTCCCTCTCTCAAACATGTACTAAAAAAAAAATCCTTTACTTTCTTTTTTCAATTTTAATAAAATAATGTTACGTCAAACCAAAAAGTTAATAAATAAGCCCTATTTTTTTGTACTTCATATAATTATAAAATATCATTTCAAAATTAAGAGAAATAATTTATATATCTTATAAATATATATTGAAAATTCTCACATTGTCAAACGTAGATAAAATAAATATTTTCAACATGACTCAAAATAATGTGATTAAATGCTATCTTGAATTAGAAATTGTGCCATATTGGAACTAACATAAATACTCAATTAGCTTTAAATCCAAGAATTTGAACATAAGAAAACAAACAAACAATCATTGTCACCAAACAAAAAGCGACAAAAAAGTATATGTTTCTCCAAAAGATTAAAAAATATGTATAAAAGTTAAATTTAAAGCTCAAGGATTTCTACATTAAATAATAATAATAATAAATAAATAAAAACATGACTTTAAATCATCAAACTCAAAGACCAATTTTTATTATTATTATTTTTTGTTGAAATAACTCAAAGGCCAAATTGATGCATGCCTAAATGGATAAAACACCAATAGCCAATTGTTTGAAAAAAAAAACACCAATACCCTAATGTCTCACCTTGCAATTGTAAACTGAAAAACAAAGTGATTTCCAAATAAAAAATGGAAAATAAATAATTTTCTAAAAAATATTTACACAATTAAACTTCTTTGATACCTATTCAATTTCATATAGTTGAACTTACTTTTTTTTTTTTAATGATTTTTCTGCAATATTTTCATATTTCTTGTCTAAACATTTAAATTCTTAGTCATATTTTGAAAGTAAAAGCCAACTTTAGAAACCGTTTTTATTGGTTTTCAAAAAAAACTTTATTTGTTTTATAATATTGGTAGAAAATAGATAACAAATATAAAAATAAAATAAAATACTATTTTGGTACTCAAATTTTTACATTTGTTGTATTTCGGTCCCTCAACTTTTAAGAGTCTAATTTTGGTTCTTAAACTTTAAGATTTGTTCAGCTTTAATTCCTAAACTTAAATTCTTAAAAATAAAATAAAATAAAATACGTTGTTTAAGATTATTCCATTTTAGTCCCTAAACTTTCAAAAATCTAATTTAGTTCCTAAATTTTTAGATTTCTTCTATTTTAGTCCCTAAACTAAATAATAATAATAATAATTAAGAATCAGTCCGTAGATTTATTTATTTATTTTCTTTAAAAACAATTATCATCTTATTTTAGAAATTTTAAAAATATGTTCCCATTTTGTCTTGATTGCATTAAAATTATTAGTATTATTGAAATAATTTTAATTAATATTAACTTCAAATTTACTATAAAGATCCGCTTTAAATTTTATTGAAAGTACAAATATTAAAATTGAGTTTTTTAAAGTTTAGAAACTAAAATAAAATAAATCTGAGAAGTTAAAGACTTAAATTAGACGTTTAAAAATTTAAAGACTAAAACATAACAAATATCAAAATTGATAACGAAAGAGGTCCAAGTCAAAAAAAAAAAAAAAAAAACCAAAGTGTTATTTCACCCAAATTATATTTATATATACATTTATATTATTTTTTTAAGAAAAAGTAATAGTTATGATCAAAATTGATTTAACTAATACAAGTTTTTTTCCTTATGGCATAGAGTACTGCTGGTTAAATATAATAAAAGTCAAGGCCAAAATAGTTTATGTAATTTTTAAAAAAGAAAAAGATTGAACTTGACTAACAATAATTTCTTTTGTACTAAAAAAAACAATAATTTCTTTGGTCCCTTGACCAAATACTTTTTGAAGATATTCATTAAAACAAGGCATGGGCGATGTGTACTCGCAAAAACCTTTTTACAAATCACAACTACCCCTCTTTGGCCATTTAAATTTTCAATTTCCCTCCAAAGGAAAAAGAAGGTTGATTTTCATTAGAAGTGACCAGAACAACGTTACATAATATGTGTTTAATTATCCCATAGGTTGAACATTGCCATTTTGGTGAATGAAATTTTATTAATTATAGTTGTTACGGAGAAAAGTCCACCACATAATAGTTAAAAGACACTCTTAAAAATGTATTTAAAGACTCGTAAGAACTTGAAATTTGAAAAGTTCAATAAAAGTCCAAATAAAAAACTTTGAGGTCCAAAAATGACAACCCGCAAAGAAGCAAAAGCGAGGAACAAGCCATCCCCCTTAAGAGCGGCCAGGCCAAACCAAGGCTTGGTCAAAGCCTTTCATAGCTGACCCCTGAAATGAATCCAATCAACACGACATAGTGAACAAACCCAATCAACACGACGTAGGAAATGAATCCAATCAACATTAAAAACCATTCATTATAAATTAAATAATAAAATACGTTTCTCAACATTAAACCTGACCATTATGAAATGATAACAGTTACAAAAAAAGTTATATAAAAAAATGAATTTCATTTGTGTCGATATTAAGCTATTTGAAACACATACAACTCCCTATTAAAATTTCATACATTTTTTTATTATTGATTTAAGCATTGGAGTCAATGTTGTTAACATCATACGTTAAACTACACGTGTTATATCTTTGTCTTGCATGCACTAACATTCTCAAAAAATACAAATTCGTCAAAATGACATTTTTTTGGCATCAACCAATGGTTCTTTTAGTTGGATTTTTTTAATGTATATTTTATGAAACCCTAAACTTCTAACTATTCTAAAGGAGCAAAGCTTTGATCCATAAGTATTATTTAGGAGATTTTAAATTTGAAACACACAAATGAATTTAATTGTTTAGTTTTTTGTTATCTTCTAAGTACGGTTCTTAGGCAAGTATAAATGCTTTCTACATATTTAATGAAACCAACTATTAAGTCAAATATTTGTCTATAGATGGATGGTTCTAATTTTTTTGATGATAAAGAAAAAAAAAACTTTCATCATTATTAGTATCATGGTATCCATCCTTCATTTTTTTTTTTTTTTTTTTTTTTGGAAATTGAAAAATTGGAACTTTGCTTTCTAATCGATGAAACACCACGGGTTTATGCCTAAGACGTAGCACTGAATACTTCAGAGATTATTCTAGACTTGGTGCTTACAAGTAGTTCCGAACAAAAAAAACCATTTAAATGAGTATACCTCGAAATTGATAGCATCAACCAACTAAGTTTCCCCTCTCCCTCATGCTGTAGCTGCCTCACTTTTACCCATTAAACCAATAGCAATATAATGTGAAAAGATAATACTAAAATGCATCTAAGCTCGCCCATTTGTTTGAGTTATATTTTATTTTCTTCCAGCTCTATAAATTTATCTCTGAAAGGGGACAGGACAACAATGGACACTTAAAAACCTCCATGCTTATCTTTAATAATAATGATAGGAATTTATTCCCTATTTTTTTGTATAAAAATCTTCAAGAACTTTTAAAAAATGCTTTCTAAAAGCTATGCTTATTTTATGTTAGGCTATTTATTTTTTATTTAATGCTAACACAATTATGGACATTTTGTTAGGAAAAATAGCTAAAAATAAAGATAATTATATTAACATTTATTATTATTATTATTATTATTAAAAACTAACTATAAGATTGTTTTGAACTTCTAAAGCATATGCCAAAGTTTCAGAGACCAACTATTATTTGTTTTAAACTTCGAAAGGAAAACATATTTTCATACCTTACATTAATAAAACTATGTTACGTATTTGATGCTATTATAATTTTTTATGCCTAGTTATACATTTATTAGAATATCTCATCTAAACACAGTAATATAAAATCAACTTGAGTATAGACTCTTTACCTCTAAAATATTTCAGGTTGAATTCTCATCCACCCATATTTGTGAGGCATATAAATGATGGTATTCTAGTAAGAGATAATTGATTTCTAAGAAAATAAAAAATTCTTTTATTTATTTTAATCTTATATTACTGTTATAGAAAAAGAAAAAAAAATGCTCCAAATTATCCTATGATATTTTCAATGAAACACTATGATATTTTAATGTTCATTGAGTAATATTTAAAATTTATATTATAGATAATCTTATTTTGTAAAAAAATCATATTAATTGCATTGAATAATAATAATAATAATAACAACAATTTTCTAAGTATATGTGGAGTTAGAGATTCGAAGCTCTACTTGGAGACCAAATTATACATTTTATGTTAATTATGTCCATGTTGACAGATAATTTTTGTTTTTTAAAAAAAATTATTAATAATTACAAATAATTATTAATTAACTATCAAGATTCCAACAAGCTCTTAGTTACTTAAAAAATAATGGTCAATGTCATGTCTACGAAATAGAAAGAAACATAAATGATTCAGAACAAAACAATGTTTCTTTAATTGCTAAATCTTGGTAAAGAACAATTTTGAGAACAAAGGAAAAGCTTCTATTGAAAGAGAGAGCATAAAACAATGGTTTAAGCCACAAAGTACAATGCAACCAACAAAAACTACCAAAAAATTCAAAAACCCTTTAGAAGGGATATTGCATTATTCAATAAACCAAAGTTTAAACATCCTTTTCTTTTCTGATTATTGAACCTTCCCCCTTGTGTGAGATAATAAAGTTTTGCTTGACCTTTCTTGATTTCCATGGCTCGGCTTCGGGACTCGGCTCTCGGCTTCACTTCATACACGAACAAAACAAATTGGGATAGGATATCAGCTCGGCCAAAGCTGAAGCCGAACAAGCCGAGAATCAAAGAAAAGCTAAAAGCAAGATTAGGCTTGAAAGAGAAGATTGTAAGAGATGAAAAAGAGAGGGGCAGGGCTTTGTCTAGTGTCGATCATGCCCCTATCTTTACCATATTACTTGTCCCTCATGTATGTCAATGCCATTTGGGATTTTTCTTTTTCCCATTTCGATTCCTTTTTAATTCCTTCATTTTCTTCGTGGACGTACTCTCGCCTTTAAAATGGAAAAATATCAATGAAACTTCTTATTTTTAAAAAAATCAACAAAAATAAGGTTAAATTATAAATTTAGAAGCTATCATTTAAATAAAGTTAAAATTTAATTCTTATATATATTTTGTTAAAAATCTAAAAATTAGTCTTCACGGTGATAGAGAACAAATTAAGTATGTGATAATTAATAATTTCATGTGTAAAAGATGACAATAAATGTTAAAGGGTAAATTGGATAATACTAACTTAGAAATTAACAATTTAATTGCAATTTGGAAACTTGATTTTTATCCAATCAACTATTATACTTAGTTCACTTGGGATTATGAATGATAAAAGACTATTTTTAAATTTTATGAAATACTAACTTTTAAATTTATAAAAATTAAAATTTTAACTTTCTCCAAACTATAATAACAAAATTTATAGTTTAGCTGAAAACTAATTATGAACTATAAAGCTCGTCACAGTTGCATGCATTTAAATTTTTGTGATCAATATTGACGATAATACATATTTCTACGTTGATATGTTATCGTTTACTTTGAACATAATATTTTAAAGTTTTATATTTTGGTAGCAATACCAACACTAAATAATTACCATATAATATTATTATGAGTAAAGTTCGATCGTCAAAAGGAGTAGTACTCGAGTAACGTCATTTATCACATAATAACTAATTAATTACGAGTTCAAGTTTCAAATATTGTTGAATTAAAAAAAAAAGTAATGTTCAATCGACTTGATGTGTTACTTTATGATCAATAAATTATGAATTTTATTCTCCACCCAAAATGCGCCAACAAGAATAGTAGCTCAACGACATCAGTGTACACTCATTGAGCAAGAGTTCATGAGTTCAAATTCTCCATCCCAATGGTTGTAATCTCAAAAAATAATAATAATAATAATTCTCCACCCAAAACCTTATTGAATTAAAAGAATAATTACAATATGATAGTTGATTCAACTCAAAATTAATTATAAACTTTGGTCTTGTTGGCAATAAGTAGTAAATAATATATGATAGATTGATTGAACTATTTGATGTGATGCAAATGTTAAACTAGAAATGTAAAAATAAGAATTAAGCAAATGCAATTGTCAAACTAACTATAATTTGTGATTATGAGATCTCGTTTTTTTTTTAAAAAAAACGTGATTATGAGATCTCTACTCCCCTTAAAGGTCATAGTTTCAATTTTTTTTTTAAAGCAACTTTGAAAGTTTAGGTATCTAATCGATACCATTTTGAAAGTTTACGCTGAAAAACTTATAATTTAACTCTAGAGGAAAAAAAATCAAGTCTTTTTTTTCACGGTAAAGGAAAAAAGAAGAAAGGGGTGAAAAAAATCTACCATAAACTTGACTATGTATATGAATTTTCACATTAAAAAAACTTGATCATACTGAACTCTAAAAGTAGATAAACATTGAATTTTTACCTTCTTCTCAAGTTTTGTTAATTCACCCGCTAATTTCTAATAAACAAAATCTTCCAATCTCAAATTTAATAATATCTTATATGATCTAATAGCCAAAAAGTTACATATTCAAATTTGAAAAAAAAAATAAACAAGATTTTTTAAAAAAAGATTCACAATTAACTAAAAAAAATATTATAATTTTTACCTTCATTTCAAGTTTCGGTAATTCTCCAAAGCATACCTTATTAGTATTAATAAAAGTCAAACATTATTAGTACTAATAAAAGTCAAGTTGAATCATGCACAATCAACCAGTACTAATAAAAGTCAAGTTGAATCATACACAATCAACCATCAAAGGTTGTTCCACAATCAACTATCAAAGGTTGTTTGAAAAAAAAACAAAGGCTGTCTTTTTTTTTTAGCTTAAAAAAATTAACTTTTAAAAGAACAAAATTTATAACCTACTAATTTCTAGTAAGTACCTCATTATACCTACTTTCAATATAATGGAAAGATAATAATGTCACAAATATAATTTATGTTTTTTTAATGTACTATTTATCTATACATATGATATTATTGTCTTTGTATAGATTAGGAAGTATGAACTAAGAACTATTAAAGAGTAGGTAAGTTTCGCTCTTTTAAAATTAACAATTTTGAATGTAATATAAGTTGTCTTTCTTTGAACGTTCATGATTTTATTTTACTTTATTCTCTATCATTCATCAAACAAAATGTGTTTGGTTAACAAAAAAAAAAAAAAAAACGGTTTAAATGTAAAAATTCTACGTTTGTTTTTTGGTCTTTATGTGGATTTCTTTTTTTTTTTTTTAAGAAAATGAAAAATAAAAAAATCGACAAGTCTTGAAATTAAGCATTTTTAACCAGATTACAAGGAAGACTATAAACAAGTAGACCAGCCTCTTACCCTAACTTTGAGCCCTCTCCACAACTCAGAGTTGACCCAACCAAAAAAAGAAGACATTGTGATCCAGCAGCAACCCCACATAGAATGGGGATACCATAAATAATCACCCTAAGCATGGTATAGAAATAACTCAAAGCAGCTTTTCAAACAATTGTTAATCGATATTATTCGAGTTGATTTTGAATAACTTTGAAAGATAATCACACGACCATCCTACTTATTATGAGAATTTGGTTGGGTTGTGAACTAAACCTGATCGACAGTTTAATTTACATAGATCGCTATTATGAGAATTTGGTTGGGTTGTGTCTTCATCTTCATCCCAACCCACCCTAACAAAAATAGAACCAAATCCATCTCAAAATATTAGAAGCTAAGAATTAACCAAAATTTATGGATTAAAAACTTTACACAAAATTTATATTATACATATATATATACATACGACTGTAACAAAAAGAGATTTACTTGCCAATAAGAGTACAACTCTAACAATGTTTTTATAAGATCAAGTAACTTTGAGGTAAAAGGTTTGTATCCACTCCTAAAATATTGTTAAATAAAAGAAAAAGAAAATTTAAAAGAAAAAGTAATTTATTGTAAAGGATGGTTGGGCAGTTCCATTTTCCAAAGAGGATCCTTTTATGTTGCTATCTCTTTTGGGCATTCATTTAACACGCTAACCTCTCCCCCCTTTCTTTCCTTTTCACCCTACATAAAAGGCCTTACTCTCCATTCTCATTTCAAAACTCACTCATCACTCTTCTTCCAAACAAATCAAACACACAAACCCCACAAACAACAACAACAACAAACAACACTCTTCTTCTTCTTCTTCATCATTCACTCTCATCTTAGCATCTTAGCTATGAGAGTTCCCGTTTCCAATCACCAATCCTCCGTACCCCCCTCTCCTTCTCCTAATCTCAAACTCAATTCCTCTCCTTCCACCACCACCACCACCACCGCCGCCGCCGCCGTGTTCCGCACCCCCACTCCCACTCCCACCTCCACCACCGCCTCTGCCAACGTCTCTTACGAGCCCACCTCCGTCCTCGAGCCCCGCCGCAGCCCGAGCCCTGTGGCCCCTGCCATCACCACCTCCCTGGACGGCCCCCCAAACAACCCTCCTGTGGAGTGGGATGAACACGCCCTCCATAACCTGGACTGGGACTCCATCATGGGCGATTTAGGCCTACACGATGACTCCAATCCCAATCCCAATCCACAATTCTCTGATTTCGTCCTCCACTCCCAGGCGTTGGATCATCACCAAACCCACCTCCTCTCTTCCCCTGATCATTTCATCCCCTCCGAACATCAACTACCAACCTCCTTCAACTCCCTGGATTCCTTAGAATTCCTCGAAGACATCCTCCGCGCCGCCGACTGCTTCGACTCCAACGACTTCCACCTCGCCCACACCATCCTAGACCGCCTGAACCAGCGCCTCCAATCCTCCACCGGAAAGCCCCTCCACCGCGCCGCCTTCTTCTTCAAGGAAGCCCTCCAATCCCTCCTCTCCCCCGCCTCGAACCACTGCCTCTCCTCCATGCCCGACATCGTCCACGCAATCACAGCCTACAAGGCCTTCTCCGCCATCTCCCCCATCCCCATGTTCTCCCATTTCACCACCAATCAAGCCCTTCTCGAGGCTCTCAACTCCTCCTCCTTCATTCACATCATTGATTTCGATATCGGATTCGGAGGGCAATACGCCTCCTTCATGAAGGAGATCGCAGAGAAAGCAGAGTCCAGGAACATCGTCCCGCCCGTGCTTCGGATCACGGCGATCGTGGCAGAGGAGTTCGTGATTGAGTCCCGTTTGATCAGGGAGAATTTATCTCAATTTGCTCTTGATTTGAAGATCCGATTTCATATTGATCTCGTCCCGCTTCGGACTTTCGAGACGCTGTCTTTCAAATCGGTGAAATTCATGGAAGGGGAGAAAACGGCGATTCTGTTAACGCCGGCGATCTTCCGGCGTCTCGGGAGTATTAATACAATCGGGTCGTTTCTCGCCGACGTGCGGCGGGTTTCGCCCTGCGTCGTTGTGTTCGTCGACGGCGAAGGGTGGTCGGACTCCGGCGCTTCGTCGATCAAGAGGAATTTGGTGGATAGCCTTGAGTTTTACGCTTTGATGATGGAGTCGCTGGATGCGGCGCCGGCCGGCGTGGACTGGGTGCGGAGGATTGAGACGTTTGTGCTCCGGCCGAAGATATTGGCGGCGGTGGAAGGGGCGGGGAGAATGGCGGCGCTGCCGTGGAGGGAGGTGTTCCATGGCGCCGGGATGAGGCCGGTGGCGCTCAGTCAGTTTGCGGATTTTCAGGCGGAGTGCTTACTTGGCAAAGTACAGGTTAGGGGGTTCCAAGTAGGCAAACGCCATGCTGAGCTGGTGCTGTGCTGGCATGAGAGGGCTCTTGTTGCCACGTCAGCATGGAGGTGTTAAGAAAGAAAGAAAGAAAAGAGAGATTCAGCCTAATGAAATTTGATTATAAATTATAATTTTACGATAATTGGGATTAAGGGGTTGGGTTTACTATAGGGACGTACATAAAATCGTATGTATCCCGTTCTGCAATTAATATATCGTCCGTTTTGTTTTGGATAATTTTTGGTTTCTATCATTTTTTTTAATAACTATTCATTCCTATTTAAAAATCAAAATATTCATGTTTTTGGAAAACATAAAAAAAAAAACGTATATATTATCGATTTTGGTTGCTATCAGAATTTCTTTTTGTAAATGTTGTGTAATATTTTTATTTTTTAATTCTCTTAAGCCGTGAACTCTTTTTTTTTTTTTTTTTTTTTTTTTTGAGAAATTAAACCGTTAACTCTTTAACTTTGAAGTAAATTGACACGTACAATCACCTATCTAAGTAAAAAATTCATAAATAATTTTGGTGTATCTAGTTGGTTTTTGAAGATGTTTCTTATTGGGCTTACCCTTTAGGCCCAAATTTCTCTGATCACTACTCAAAAATAAATAGGGAAATTATAGTGAATAGTCATTTCTAACAAAATATTTACAAATTTGTTTAAAATTTAAAAGAATTATATTTATATTTATTTATTTTTATTTAACTAATACTTTCCGTAGGTACCATTTTACCCCCAACTTCCCCACCATTCAATTCGTGAAAAATTACCTTTTTATGTCCGATATTTTTTTTCTTCTTGTGGCCCGCAAAAATTCACCACCAACCCAGTATCTCATAAGAAATTTAGAAAACCAAAATTTCTTATTGGAATTATTATGTTGATAATATTGATGTTTAGGGTTGTTAAAATTTTAATATTGTATTTTAACATAATATGTTATTGGAATCATGATCATTTAATATGGTATATTATGTCTCAAAAAAAAATAATAATATGGTATATTAATGTAATTATTGTTAAATAATTAATAAATATAAATTTTGATGAGTTAATATTTATATGTC